>VXBQ01001285.1:7602-142766 GCA_013400175.1 Phainopepla nitens | reverse complement strand
CGCAGCCTCCTTTTATCCTGAACGCCCTTTTCCTTTTCTCCATCGGCTGAGGTACTCGGAAGGTACAGCCTTCCCGAACCGCCTACCCCACATCCCCCTTGAACCTGTCATCTTACCCCAAAGTTCAGAAACTCAGGCTTGTGCAGACTCTCGTCTGCCGCAGGAGCCAAACTGAGCTCCAGAACAAACCTGCTGCCCAAAGTTAGTAGACGCATTAAGACCCATTCCAAAGACGTCAGCACCCATACCTTCATCCATCGAATTGTTTGTAAAGACCTTAGCACACATCCTCCCTCTCAACTCCGTCCTCCAACTGTAAGGTTCAAATAGAGACATTGCCTCCTGCTTACAGCCTGGTGAGCAGTCACCAAGTTGCTGCCTTTGTAAACGGAGTAGTACAAAAGTAATCCTTGTGTTAGAGTTGCCTGAAATGTCTTTTTTTTTTTTAATTGTTCCTTCCACAGCCTTTTTCAACTCTAGTGTTACGTGTTTTCATTTTACGATCAGTCAAACCTTCAGAAACTTTTTCCTAATGCTGAAATTGGGAATTTATGACGGGAATGTCTCTGTTCCAAGCAGATGAAGAAAGGGTATTTAATTTCATCTCCTGGTACCCTCTCTAAATAGATAGGTCCAAAGTGACCCCATTAGCCTGGAATCAGATCCAAATCAACCACTCCCCAGATTCTTTTCACCCTTGATGCCCATAGGAATTTATTTGGGTTTTGGTTTAACCTGTTTTCCCAAGAACACCATTAAAACTTCACTTAAATTTTCAAAGTTCATCAGTACTCCTGTAAGGGGCACAGTAACATCCAGCAGCATCCATTTTAGCTTTGTGTGAAAAAAAGGTCCAACCAAGATCAGGATACCAAAGTCAAGCACGAAGTACTAACATCACAGAGAAAGAGTCTGCACCCTAAGGAGTTAACAGGCTTGATGGAGGGAATATCTCCATCAAGTATGTGAGGAAAACAGAGATGAAAAGCGATTTTCCTGGTTTTATTCCAGAGGGTTTAAGGAGGTCCGCAAGTTGCTCTCAGTCCACGAGTACATTGTCTTCCTACCAGAGCTGAGATAGATCATTTCATTGTCCTGCATAGACACGTTTCTTAGCCATTAGATGTCTCTTTGTATGTGTTTGGTATGAATTGGTGAGTTTGTGCAAAGAGAGGAAAGGGAAATTGTGTTACTGCTTTATATTTTATGATAAAAAGCCCAGGCTGAAGCCTTTGTGAACAGTCTGCTAATTGTACAACATCACATGTGATTAAGGCTGCTGAACAACTGTCCTCTGTTAAATACTATTATGGGACCAGAAATGCAGTTAAAAGGAGATCACAGTCCAAGACACAAAGTCAGTTCAAGAATACTCTTTAATACAGAAACACTTTAAGAAATAGTTTTGTTTACAATGACAGGGAGAATACATTCCTTCTCCACTTTCTCAATTCCTTTAAACCAACCAAAAAAGTTCTAAAACTGTCTGAACCATCTTTTTCTCAGACTGAAGGAAGATTTTGTTTCAGATCTACAGAAACCAGCCAAGTTTTTGAAAATGTCTGAAATTAACATTCAAAACTCTCGAAATTACCATTCACAGCAAAGCTAAGATCTCAACAATCCTTTACCAGGCAAGAGATCTATTCAAAAGCATAAAACCAAAACCAAACCAAACAACCCAAATAGGCCAACAGAAAAGGAGTAAGGTGGTCAGAGGTGCAGAGAATAGTTTGATAGTACTTTTACTGCATGAAAAATCATAAATAAAAATCTAAACACAACTAGAAAGGTTTCTAGAGTTACAGCATCAAGGGAGAAACATTGCACCACTGATTCCTGGCTAAGAACTAACGCGCAATGAAAATGAAGGAAAGCAAACCTTTTGGCTGCCGTATGCCACAGCAATGCAGTAGAAATTTCATAACTCTAGGAAAGGAATGATGTAAAAATGCCAATATTGGTTCACTTCTGTGTTGATTTGATGGGATTTTTTGGTGTCAGATGAAGTTAACAAATCTGGCTGAGAAAAGTCAAATCTGTCAATCCTTTCATCTTTACGTGCATATCTGTAAGTTCCACTTTTCTTGCAAGTGTAACATTTTACACCTTTCATCCTTTCAGTTCTTGACACAGAAATCGTTTACACTTTTAAAGAACTAGTGTACTGAACCATCTTGGGTAGATTTAGAACTTAAAAGCATTTGAATGAGTTATCGAAAGTTTTAAGTTGCTGAATAAAAACATCATGAGATTACAAACTAGTGATGTAGAAGGTTATGCGAACAAAGACTTCCAAGAATATATCCATTGTAGTAGGAAAGCAAAATAAATAGAATAAGTATAAAGTACAAATGCTTCTAGGCTATTACTATCAAAACTTAAGCCCCTGTATATAAGGAGAAAAATGCTGATACATTTACATTCACTCGGTAAAACAGTGTATTTAAAGTTCTCTGCGGTTGCTGTTGTGAGAGAGTAGAATAGGTAAAGCAAAGCAGCCCCCAAACACAGACTTCTCCCTCTGCTCAGAATCTCTGCGAAACTCTGAGGACAACAACAATGGCAGAGACCATCCTCTCCTCCCTACCCCCCTTGCTCACACAGAGGCAGCCTCCCTGCTCTGCTGGCCCTCTCCTACAGTCTGAGATCAATGAAGCCTTGCTGCACTCATCCCCCCTCACTTAAGGATGCTCGGTACTATTTACAGTATCCAGTGCAGTGGCTTTGCACTTCTGTTGAGAACAATGTAAGTGGCTGAAGAGCAGAGGGAGAAAAAAATACCGTTGGGCTTGACCTCTTTGCAAGGATATTAAGAGAAACAAATGCTTCCCATGCCCTTTCCTTTCTCCTTGGGACAGATATTACTGGGCTCATTAAGTAGAAGGGGCCAGGCTCTGCACTGCCTCAGGACAGGGATATATAGACCTGCCGTGGCCTTATGACACACTGGTGAAAGTGGCAGCTGTAGAGGAGCTAATGGCTGCAGAGTGATTTGATAGCTCCAAGAGCTGCTCTAGCTGAACACATCAGGGCAGGGCACAGGCTTCCAGTGTGCAGGATTCCTGCTGAGCCTGGCAGGGAACCTGAGTGCAGCCTTCCCCTTTGCTTTCCAAAAATGCACCCAACACTCTGTATAGAGGACAGCAAAAGGCTTTTTTTTTTTTTTTTCATAAATCCCACGCTAATTTTTCATTGAGCAAGACTGAGCCACCTGAGCCACTCTAAAAAAAAAAATCTGATATAATGGAAACTGCCACTCTCTTTCCTGAGGTAAAAGAAACTTGTCCCTACTTATCGGATTCCGGTTTCAACAGAATAATGCATGTTACAATTTTCTGTTCCTGTTGTGTTATCTGTTAAGTCAGCTCTGGGGAGGTATCAATTTTATAAGATTAAAAGTATAAGTCTCTCCTCGCCTACTCATTTTTTCAATATTTAAAAAGAAATATAAGCTTTCCCTTGCCTAGTTATTTTTTCTAAAATTAGAAAGAAATAAAATTCACAGGAAATTCACTGGCACACTTCCAAAGTGAAACCTTGATAGGAAAATCTTACCTTTCTTAACACCCATGTGTGTATTTTGCTACAGTAGTCACATTTGTTACCATCATCTCTAAGAATTAAACTGCCATACAACAAAGGCTGTAAGTGCTGTAGGAAGTTTACCAAACTCAGAAGCATCTACAAAACAGAGGGGAAAATTAATGCTTATGTCATTTTTGCCAATTATTTTCCATTTTTTGTGTGTAGAAAAATTTAGAGTCAGATCTGTATTTTTTATGCATATGCACGAGCTGAGGTGTAAAATCTATCCTACAAAGAAAGAGCCAGACTTCTATTGGAATGTTTATTCCTCTGCAGAATTTTTTTTATGAAGAGAAAAAGTAATGATGTTTTTTGCACTCTTATTTTTAAATTGTAGACTGTGGATGAGGAATAACAGGGTAAATTACAATTCCACTTCAGGTCCATTTAAAGGTGAAAGATGCTTCAGAAAAACAGAGACTAGACAACACCGAGTTCTATCAGCGCTGATAATGACATAATCGCTATTTGAAACACCTTTCTGCTTTCAAATAAAAAACTACCAAGCCAGGGAATAAAATCATGTCATATTTTTCTATATTCTTTCTGCACACCAGCTAAGAATTAAATAGACAATCTGACAGCATTTCCATCTATGACAGAACCAATCTGCCAACATCGATCTTGACTCTTAGTATGAACCTCTTATTTTTTAAAATACAAAGTTTTTAGAAGTCTTCCTACTGAATAGATGTGTACTTGTATGCCATGCTGAAACCTTGATGCATCTTGCACTGACATTTCCCACTGCAAATGTCGCTTCTGCTGAGTGGTTTTTTCTGCATTCATTCTGCTGCCTTTTATTTTCCCCGCTATTCCTTTTGGAGTTTTTCACAATCTTGGTTAATCTTGACTAAGCTAGGGTATTTTTTCCTTGTCAGCAAAGCTCCATCTCACAATTCAACCTTTCTTACACATCATTAGTAGGTGTACTGAATTTATCCAATACCCTTTAATGATCCCAAAGGGACACCACTATTAGACTTTTTCTAGCTGAGAAAGCATTTACTTTGAGTTATTTTCTCTCATTCTTTTTTAAATTAGGACATGATCTTTGGGATTCATACCACCATTGCCTTTATTTCTGTATTTGTTCTTTTTATTAATAGATTCATCAAAATACTGAAAAAAAAATTAGAAGATAATGAAATTCCATTGACCTTACTGGGATTTACACCCTTCCTTCAGTACTTAGCAGAGGTTTCCACATTTTTCTGGCTAGTGTGCTGAATGATATTTAAAAAACAAAAAAGCCTTACTGAAAGATTTTAAAAATAAAAATAAAACACCTTCTCCAATTTTTTCCTATCCACTATTTTTTTATTTGCAAGACTAAGGAAGAATGCGTTTATTATTGGTGGCTTACTGGTTCTTACTCATCACATTCTATTTTACCCAGGAGCTTTGTAAGTCCTACACCAATTTCTTCCAAGGCTATTTAGGCATGACTTCTCTGTTCATGTTTTTTTTCATGTTCATGTTCATTTGTCAGGCTGACAAATTTCATATCTTTTTTTTAAAAAAAAAAAGCCAAAAAGTAAAATGCCAGGTAACTGTAAAATCAGCAGTGTAACCAGTATTTTTATTAATACAATTTCCATCTTAATATCACAGTTAATCTCCTTTAGAGTGATGCTGCCTAGTCCTAGTAATTCTACTTCAAAACAATGTAATGTAGATTTCTTACTCTTCTTTTACAAAAAACCCAGCCTTTTCATAATGACTGCATTGGTAAACTTCTAATATTTCAATAGTTAATTTTACAATATGTTTTTTAATACTGTGGTGAAATTATTTGTTTTTCCTGAAATTACCTTTTCCTTTCCAGTTGCTAGTTTTGGAGCTTAACTAATTTTCCTGGTTTTTTTCCTTTTGTGTATTTAAAAAAATTATATCTTTTTTCAGTCAATACTTGAATAGTTGTACTCTCAGACTTTGGAAAGTGATGCTTGGAAAAAAATGGAAAAACAAGTACATCAAATAGTCTGTAACAAGGATAGTGAAACAATAATTGTACTAGGCATAATGGAATAATGGAACAAAATTATGCTCATTTTTTGCCATTTGATTTGCATAAAATTGGCAAAAATGAGAGGCTACACATGCATTGATCCCTGTCTTTTCTTCTAGATGTCATAAAAGAATTGAGTAGATTAAATTTTCCCTCCGTATTAATGTTGAAACAGACATTATATGCCAAGGATCTAACTGCATATTGTATTCATTCAATGCAACTGTTTTCAGTAATTTGAAGAAATAACTCTCTTGCATAAATATAACACTTTGTCAAGCACACAAGCAGTTATTTAATTAGCTGAAGACATCAATTTCCATAGCTTCAGATAATGGTAGAAATAATAACTATTAAGAATTACATTATTTCCCTGAAGTAACAGGGTTTATTGCCACAGACGAGCACAAAGATGTGTGTGGCACCTCCTGTTTGTGTACCTGGGCACTGGTGGTGCTGCAGGGGGGAGGCTGAAGAAGCTATGAGTTGAGATACTGACCTTGTCCATGGCCTGAGCCAGGGATAAAGGCTCAGGATGGGCCATGGGCAGGTCTGGCTGCACAGCAGGACATGCAGGATAGTTCTCTCTGGGACTGACTGCTGAGGGAAACCTTCTCACCAGCCTGGCAAGTTGTTCCTCATGACAAAGGCAAGGCTTTGGACCAGTTTTAAAAGGTGCCAGAGAAAAAAAGTCTGCAGGCTTTTCTCCCTGCTCCTTTCAGGTTATAGATTTAGGATCTGTGTGATCAGAGCCAAGGAGGGAAGGAGAGAGCAAGAGAACTGAAAAGGTTCTAAGAAAGGGAGAATGCAAAGTGAGCCATCAAACACTTGCAGTACAGATGCACAAGCAGAAACACACGATCAGTTTGGGTGGAAAAACTCCTGAGATCATTGAGTCTATGACCCACCATCACTATGTCAGCCAGACCATGGCCATGTCCAGTCTTTGCTTAAACACCTCCAGGAATGGTGACTCCACCACCTCTCTGGGCAGCCCATTCCAAAGTCTAATCACCTTTTATATAATGAAATTCTTCCCAATGTCCAGCCTGGTGCAGCTTAAGACTTTGTCCTCTTGTCCTGTCACTGGTTGCTTGGGAGAAGAGGCTGAACCCCCACCTGGCTCCAGCCTCCTGCCAGGGAGCTGTAGAGAATGACAAGGTCATCCCTGAGCCTCCTTTTCTCCTGGCTCTACAGCCTCAGCTCCCTCAGTGCTCCTCTAAGAACATACACTCCAGATCCTGACAGAAATACCTGTTGAATACCAGCTGAAAAATGGGAGAGACAGAGTGCACATAATGACAGGTTTAAACCAAAGATTTTTCTGATCAGAAGGCTCTTTCAATATAGAAGCCACTGGAAATATCCAAGAGGCAGCAACTGGAAAGACCTAAAGCTCTGGACCTCACGGGAATGGGAATACATTCCCTAGCAGAATGAGAATACAACTGTCTGAGGCTCTCTGAAAAAGCATTAAGGCAGGACATAGTTGTCTATTCAATTCTTCAGATGTGCTAGGGACTGCTTTTTTATTTCATGAAGTGGAGGAAATTACACAGAAAGTAGCTATTTTAGATTTAATTCTAATTCTTTAGGAGGAAGTGGTTGAGAATCTTAAAGTGGAAGTTAATTCAAGAGGAAAAGATAATAAAAATGATAAGTCTTCCATTCTTTCTCTAAATTGCAACTAACAAAATAAGGGTAATGGACTTCAAATAGCTCAGGGAAATACAAGTATCTAGCAGTGATAAGGAAAAAAAGAATGTAAGAGATAAAGACAGGACAGCAAATTATCCTAACTTGGAGGAAAGATTAGAAGTGTATCAAAAATTAAGATGATTGCATCAAGAATTCTCTAACAATCTGAAAATGTGAAAGAAAACCATAAAATACAGAAAAAATACACATATATAATGGCAAGTATAAAGAAATAGCACAAGCAAACCAGAATAAAATGAAAAAATGCTGAAGCAGAGAATAAGCCACAAGTGACATGATGATATTAATATTCAGTTCAAATGGGACAGATCTGTGTTGGAAATAATAGTAACTTCTGCATTGCTTTGTATCAGAAGACCACTGTTTTCCACAAGGATTATACCACATTACAATGCCTTGTCAGTCCTTTTTGACCCATTTACCTCTCCAAATTCTCCATCTCATACTGATCTGCCACTCTTGAATTCCTCTAAAAGCAATTTCACAACTTGAAGCAAAGACAGATGGGGGAGTTTCATTTTCTCAGGTGCCTTTCCCAGTCACGTTGACTTTAACTGTCCACTGCCATTACAGGATGAGACATTAATCTGGCCCACTGAAATTAATCCCATGTATCACAGTTTACATCTGTCAGAGTCACACGTGGTCATATTAAATATTGAAATGATGTTCAAAACAAGATTATGAAATACGATTTTCGACTGTGCCACACAGAGAATATCTGTGGCTTCATCACTGCTTAAAAAAGTTATTGCCTGTGCATCAGTATCCAGAGAGCCACACACTGAAAAGTCATACTGCAGGTGGGTTATACTCCAACTACAAATAGTGCTGTTATGCTATGAAGACAAATAGCTTCAGGCTATAAAAAAGCCTGAGAAAATGAAGGTTTAATAAAATCATGTGGAAAAAAAAATTTGATGCAATTATTCTTACTTCACAACGCCCTTTTATGCTGCAATATAAATATCTGTATTTTGTGCTTCTGTATTTTCCTCCTCTCCCTCAGTTTTCTAGCCTATGGGAAGATTGCTTTGTCATTTACCAAAAAATAAAGTGAGAAAAATCCTAATTTGGTCTGAGTTGCTTTCCATCCATTTAATTAATTCAAATGTCTAATTACACAGACAGATATTTTTTGAAATAAACTTTGTCTATATAATTTACTGGCTGAAAAGCCACTATAATTTAAGGCATATTATAACATTTCATCCTAATGTTTAAAGTTTATACATGTGCACACACGTGAACATGAATGAACACAACACACACATAGTAGCAGACTTATAAATATTTTTAATTGTTCTAGGATTTTGGTTTTTTTGTTCACCTTACCTCACCTACATACACCCCTTATTCCAGGCTCTGCCTTTATGAAGTACAAATATCCAGGTGTTACATCCCTTGCTGAAAGAGACTGTCTTCAGCAGGGCACCAATAATACCTTGAATAAAAAGGCTGTTTGATGTCCAAGGTTAGGTATGAACACCTGCCAAATATAAAATAAATGTCTATTTTATAAATAACTTAAAGTACTCCTGTGAGTATTTTGGGCAAAAATTAATGGTCATATCTCTCTGAAGAATGTCAGAAAATTATACATTATATAAAGGGTAGGTTTAGACCCTGAGCTTTCACAAGCTTGTATGGTCTAGAATTAAGAGAATAAACTCACAAATTTCAGCCAGGGCCTCGAGGGAAAACTATTTTATGTACCTTTGATGGCTTCTTGCCTCTTAACTAGAAGAAAATGCTGGCAGTACAATCGGCTTCCTAAAGGAAGGAATGCAGAAACCTCTCTGTGGAATGGTGGCAGCAATTCACACCTGAGGAATTCTAAATCCAGCAAAGCCCTGTCTAACTGCTGAGCAGCTGGTGCTGTCTCCACCTCCAGAGGTAGCATAAAAACAGAGGTGATGAAATCCATGTGGAGATAAAAACTTCTTCATCTTCAGTGACCTCAAAAAGAAGATGATCATTGAAAAGACAGACCTCATCTGAGCATGGAAATGTGACATTGTCTTTAGCAAGCATTCAGCCAAACCTGTGAAAAGCATGAGCTTTTCTCTTGGTACCTCCAAGAGAAGACATTTCATATACAAAATAAATGTGCAAAGTCTAACAGTAAAAACAGCCATTTAAGAAATTACTACTAAACCTTTTTTTCTTTCTTGATCACCCATTTGGGATCAAGAATCACCGCACAGAATCCTACTCCATGTCCATGTATTTGCATCAGAAGTTAAGATGTGATTATGTGGTGGAGAGTAAGGGGGTAGCTCTGGAAAAAAGTTAGGAGACTTTTTGAAAAAGAATTATGGAAGGGAAAAAGTATGTAAACAGATGAGTACATTACTTGAACTCTGGGCAAAAATACAGCCTGCACTCTCCAAACCTCAAGAACATCTTTGTTTTGCAAATGTTATGCTTTTCCTTGCCTAATGACTGCTCTCTGGCCTTACTTCCAAAACTTTTGACATAGTGTCTGTGCAAAAACCACGACATTGCATTTTATTCAAGGGCTGTCTCTCATATGCCTGTGTCAGAGGACATCTGCATTATGAAGCGAGACCAGAACAGTCCCTAAATTAAGGGAGAAAGAGGGAGGGAAGGCAAAATTCTGTCACATTCTCTATTATGGCAGCTGATTTTCACGTCTGCAGAGAAATATAAGTGTAATTCAGATGGCTTGTCAAGGGAAATATGATTGAATTATCTCTGTAGCCCAGCTGAAAGGTGAAATGATGAGCAACCTGGAATTAAATTAAAAACCTAAACCCATTAAAGTATTCAGATTTCCCAGACTAAGATAAAAGTGAAAACCTTTGAAATTAAGCAGTCTTCCTACTCTTATCTCTGAAGCTGAAGACACTGCTGCTTTGGATAACACAAAGGAAGCCAGACTGGATTATTGCTCATTTGAACACTGGTTCTCAAATGCACCATATTTTCCTCAAGAAATGAACATTATTCATTTCAGCTTATACTGGATATCAAAGTAGCTGTAGAAAAGGACACAAAATAAATTACCAACCAGCCTTTGATCCCAACACACTCCCACTGCTCCACTTCCCCACTCCAGAGAACAATGTGAAGGAACCAAATCTCTTCCTTATTCTCAGCACAGAGCTGCACATCCTGAATCTTTCAAAGCTCATTCCTTTTCTGAAGAATTTCTTTATTCTTAATAAATTTGAAACTATGCAAAAGATTTTCTCAAATGCCAGTTTTCTCACATGATTTCTCCCTTGGCTTCAAAGTGATTCCTCCTAAAATATAATTTGTAAGTCTCACCTTGTCTGCCTTGAAGAGACAAACAAATAGTTCTCTTTGAGGAATCAAAGTCTTCATCCATCCCATCACAAGGAAGTACATTTCTGTACAGACGTATTCCATTCTTTAGTGCAGTGTAAACAAGAAAACAAATGTGTTTTTCTGTTTAAACTCCTTTTCACTTTGGGGCAGTTACACTTTTGCTGCATGCAAAATAAATTCTTGTCTGCTTTAATAAAGGCATTTAGAGAATAATAAAGATAAAACAACATCATCTAACCTTTATTCTCAAAAGTTCAGTTACAGGCTGATTCACAGCCTGACAACTTCAATTAATGCAAAAACTTATAAAACTTATAATCTCACAAAACCATAGTTCGAATAGAGCCTTGAGGGATCAAAATCAAACTTGCCTTATGTGTAACAAAGTGAGACCCATTCTTCTGTGCATTTATTTATTCAGGTGATGCACCCACATCCCTTTCCTTCTGTCTGTTGACAAAGACTTCAGACCAGGCACTTTTTCTTTGAAACTTGCATGGCATTAGCATAATGAAGGCCCAATCCCAAAAAGGGTCAAAGGATAGAACATTAATAGAAATATTTACTTACAATACTACTGTTCTAGCTATTGGGAAAAAGCTATCACTTTTCAGCTGCATTTTGAATGCAAGAGAGATTGAAGGCAAAACTGTTTCACAGCTCCTGATCCCTTCTACCTCCACAATGGAACCAGCTCCATTCTTCAGTGGCTGAGGAGCAATAGCTGACTTACCCTGATATGAGCTACATCAAAGGACACAGAATTACCAGGAGGAAGGTAAAGGAAGAAATAGTTATTATGATCATGCTTCTACAATCAAAATTTTCCAGTAATATTTTTAGGGCCTTCAGAAACTCTTGAGAGGAGAAAAATCATTACTGTACTTTAGTATTATTCCTCAAGCATTTGCCTATATGCCAGATAACAATGTGGATATCAATGGAGATTCCCTTAATAAACATTTTTTTAAATTAAACTTTAAATATAAAACATCTAAAATGGTATTACTTCTTCCATCATCAAAATATTATGCTACTGTAGTTAAATTTCCCTTTAGCCTTGGGTTTGGATTGTACAGAATTAAATATTCCATCTCAAACCACATATGGTAGTTCAGTGATTTACACCTCATCTAATTTTGCTAGACGTCAGAAGCCCTTTTAATGAGTGCTTGGAGGGTTTAGTTCCATTATAGTTCCAAAGAAGCTGATGCTGCATTTTCTTTCAAATTCAAAAATTTAGTTGGCTGACATCCAACTAGCAATCAAATAGTAATGAATTTTTAAAACAACTCCTTCCCAGGCAGAATCTCAAGAATAAAATGGAAAAAAATTACAAGAACAAATGTCTCAGATTTATACACCTCTTTGTAGCAACTGTCCAGAGGATGAAGCACATTGCTAGAATCTCTCAGAAATAGAACCGTAAGATTTGGAATGTTTCTTCATCTAAAAAACTGAAAATAATAACAATTTCACATATTCACTGTTCCTGCTGGACTCAAAAGAATAAGCTAAAAGGAAACAGAATCTGAAAAAACAGCTATTTAAAATCTCCTATACTGTTAACTCTTCATTGCACTGGACAGAAGGAAAGCACAGTAGAAACCTAAATATATATACACAATCGAGAAAGATTGACAGGAGGGATTTTGAGGAACCATGGCAGAGAATAAACACTGAACAAGAGATTTGAGTACTAGGCTCAATTCTACCACTGGTTTTCTATATGGGCAAGTCAGAGAATTCCATTTATCTGCATTTAGTTTCAAAAGCTACAACAGCCTTTGCAATGCACCCTTCTACTCATCCTCCCCCACTTCTGCCTACCTGTTCTCACAACATTGTGTATGGAAAACCTCCTGCCACCAAAAAAGAAAAGGCACTTCTGTGCATTCCTGCNAAAAAAAAAAAAAAAAGACCCCTGAATGTTATCACAGACTGTTTGGAGAACAGTGAGCAAAGAATTTCCCAATTTGTTTATACCAGGTTTGAATGACCTCACTTTCCTCTGCCTTTCATCTGATGTTCCATAAGACTCCTCTCCCAGTTATAAAGATGATTTTCATAAATGAAAACACCATTCATTATCCCAATGAAAAGTATATGGCCAGATGGAATATACTTCATGTGTATATTTGATGAGCAGTCTTGCTAGAAAGTTGGGTTGTCAGGAGCTGCTGACATGGTCAGGTGCTCTTTGTGATGTTATTTGTAAACACATCTACCACCAACAGTTAAAAACCAGTTATTTATTTATTGTTTTAATACCACAAAGTTCCAAGTATCATCTGATCTGTTAGCTAAATATTTCTATAATAAATACTAACAAAACAACAAAACAACAAAGATCATTCTAGCCAGAATTTAATCAAAATTCCACTCTCGTACAAACAAACAAAATCTTGCCATCCCATGTACGTTGCTTTCCTGCTTGTTCTGGGAATAAAAGGACATTAATTTCCCCTTATTCTTTCATGTAAGTCTGTAGGTTAGGTGGCAGTTCAACTTTTATACAAGAGCAATTTTTATTTCCTGAAAGATAGGATTATGTTTTTGGATGCAGTGACCCTTCTTCAGATCCTTTTATTTCCATAGAAATATAAAGCTGGAAAGGAGGTCACCTAGCCCTGGCTTTCTCTTTTTTAATCTAAAAGAGTCCCAGTTCCCACAGTCTTTCTTCAGAGATCATATTTTCTAGACCTCTGACTGGTCTCTAACATCTCACTCAACTCTGTACCAAAACCCACTTTGACAGTCATTCCTTTGTTCTGAAAGGTAATTGATTCTAAAGCAAAATTAAATTATTATTTAACTTTCCCCTTTTTCTTTGTCCTTTTCCTTTTTGTGTTTTTTCTTTTTAATTTCTTCTCTGGTAAATGCAACCACAGTAAAGATTCTTTTCCAGTTATAACATGTCCTAGGTGTCATAACAACTTCTTCCTCAGCTGCTGAGCATGCTCCCTTTTTATATGTGTGCATAATTTACTAGCACATAACTTACATTATTTAGAGTTTAACATTCATCAACACACTAAGTATTTCTTTTGTGAATAGCTCCAAAAGATGTTTTTCACTATTTCACAGTGCACTCCGTTAGTGTGGCCTGGAATTTCCTTGACAGAAAGCATTTTGCAAAGTGTTTTTTCTGCATTATTACATGCAGTAAAGATTAAGAAATTGAGCAATATAGTTTTTACCATTGGATAACTGAGATAAATATTTTCTTATGACTGGTTGAAGAGATTAATGCACTGAGTCAGTACATTTCTACTATTTTCATGAAATGAATATAATAATCAGCCCCGGAATTTTCATAAGCATCCTAAAACACAGGCAAAAAATAGGCCACCATGGAATACTGTGATCATTTCTATGCAAATGCCTTGCAGTTTTTTTATGATGTTGCATTTTTTAAGATCTTATCTTGGAAAGTTCTTGAAAATACTCTTCTTGTGAAGATATTCAGGACATAGTGACTATATAGACTTTTTTTTTTAGTGAACTAAAAGTAAGCATTGGTCTTGTTCTCAGCTGCATGGCTAAGTAGACATGGAAGCAATAAATGTTAATGGAGGTCCCAAAGGAAGTCATGGAATGGTTAGGGCAGGGAGGGACCTTTAAAATCATCCCAAAAGTTCCAACCCCCTTGCCCTGGGCAGGGACACTTTCTACTAGACCAGGTGGAAGAAAAGACAGCAGCTAAGTTAATAGCTGGGTGGAAGGAATGTTTGCAGATAAATGCCCTTACTCTGCTAGAAACAGCTCTTCCAGAGCTGCACATTTTTGAGACTCTGCAGAAGTTCACAGGTGCTACCCGACTCTCTTGTCATTCTCTCTCTCACTGAAGGAGTTTTGTCTCTAAGGCTCTCAAGCTAGAGTCAGATTTTTCACTTTTAGTTTTAATCAAAAGACATTGGTGCACTTTGTAAATAGCAGAACAATTTTTACCAGCCTCACTGCAGGAGTTTAATCTTTTCTCTCTTCTTCAAAGTAATTTTTTTAGCCTGAAAAAAAAACCCAAAAAAACCTCACTCCATATTTACTGAAATATTTTACCCGAAAAAATTAGTGATGATGAAAAGTGGGTAGCAAGCCCAGTGGTAGTGTTTATGTTATTACACATTACAAGAAATGCCAAATCTTTCACCAGGTGGAAACCACCATTATTTTAAAAGAAAAAAACATACCAGCAGAACCCCAGTAATGAAATTACTCCTGGAAGTCGGGAGAGTTCATCTGTTGGCATAGCGGGTTTTCAACATGTGAGGCCTGTCAATTTTTCTTAGATTGAAAGGTATGAACTTGTTATATATATATATTTGTTCCTGATGGCAAAAGAAAAATACCAAGGCAGGATTTTAAATGCAACCCACTGGTTTAAAAAGGAACACTGGATCTTCTGATGGTTTATTTTTTTCCTTGCAAATGGCTTTTCTTCTGCTTCCAAGAACCCTGAAGCCAGTGACCTGCCATCCTCTGGAATCAAGGCTAGAATCTAACATTGTTGGAAATGGGTACCTGCTTTTTTTGGATTTGAAACCAAAGTTATGATATTCTGACTTTTAAGTAATAGTATAAAATATCCACTTTTAGTGCAGTTTACAAGAAAGGCTTTTTAACAAATTACCTGTACCTTTAGGCTTTTTCTGTCTACCTACCACATAATAAATGCTTAGCACAAGGAGCTCTGTAATCAGCAGCATTGAGTAAATTTGCCCACTTATCTCTTCGTGATTCTCTGAACCCGTATTCCTGCATCTGCTGCATTAACAGGTTCAGAACCAGTAATGTGGAACAAAATCTGGCTCAACCACTTGGCTCAGAACTATTTTACCAGGAAAAAGAACAAAATAAACCCGACAAACCACAACTCAGATCAATGCCTCCATGTAATTCAGAATACAGTTGCTATATCTTCAGTAACAGAATTGCTAGAACCACTCAGTTAATCAGACCTAAAGACTGCCAGTCATGCTAGATAGCCTTGTTTTGTAAATATCCATATTCTCACTTTGGCACTGGACAAACTCTTTTCAGATACAAAACCAGTCACACATTTTCCAAGTTGTTGGGAAATAACCCAAGTGAGATTATAAACAATGGAATCTGAGAAACTGGCTTGATGCCTTTGCAAAGGCTTTGATACGGACTGTTGGCTCGCTCCTGCATTTTGAAAACAGTTAAACATATTTTCCTGGTAGCAATGTTTTTCCGTTGTTGTGCTTTCCCAGCATGGGATCATAGCAGAGAGTGACTCTTTCTAGGTATAAAATAGAGTCTGACCAACCAGGAACTGGGTGTGAGTGTGACAGGAGTGCAGAAAAGGAAAGAGGGAGAGTGTGAGGGGTTCAGCACCTCCAGAGGTAGAGACCTGCACAGAGAAGGTTTATATCTTCTCCAGAACTGGATTTCTTATGAACTGGTACAGTAAGCAATCACTGTTTTGAGGAGCTGTAAAATCACCTGTTTAAATTATTACATGTCTTGGGAGTGAGAACTAAACTGTAAATTAAAGAGAGTACAAGACTGGAGCTTTGGAAAGGAACATGGATATGGACTATGGGTATCTTTAAGAAGGCTGCTTTGTGTATGGGAAGAAAGTGAAATTTTATGGATTCTAAATCCAAATAATACCATGAGAATTCAGGGGATTATGGCTCCAATTCAGAGGAATGGAAGTTTCAATGAAATCTGAACCTGGGCTATAAGCAGATATTCAGATTGTTCCTTATTAAGCAAAGGACTTAGCTGTTTGTTTAATTTATATCCAGTCAAAATGAAAGTAATTTCATCATATGCTTTAATGCTTTTCTAAATTAGAAATTCAAAGCCTTTTTCTGGAAACTGATAAGAAATATTTACAACAGCATAGTCATGGTGCAGCATTTTTCCATATTTCAATATAGCCACAATTCTGCAGCTACTAAATGCAGTCTTTGTCTACTTTTAAAAATTAATGAATCCTGTGGGAGCTTTATTAATAGTCAGAACTTAATTGTTTTACAATGCCTTTCACTCCAATCAAGAGCATTTCTAGCAGCTTCCTGGACTGTAGCAGTGACAAATCATTCATCCCAGCAGTGAGAGGTTATCCAAAACTGTAGTGTTGCACTGGAAAATGTTTTCCTCCAACAGCGTCTATGTTGTGGATTTTGCTACTGTGTTTGCTTCTACTTCACATCACCTTTATGTATGAGAAAAACTGAAGTAAATCAATATTTTCCCTGCTTTGGCTCTCTGAATTTAACTACAGCTTGACCTTTCTTGTCCTTGTCAAATCCATTCTGTGCAGTAAGAAGGGAATTCACTTAGTTCTTGCCTATCTGAAGGTAAGAATTTAACTAGATGAATAAACAAAATACACCAGGCAATTTTTTCCCCTCTAGATAAGCAATTCTTTTTAAAACTGTCTGTTCTAGGTTTTGCACAGTGAAACACTTAAAAAATTTGACCTACCACTTACTGCAGTAACTAAGAATCATATCTTAACTTCAGTGGCCTTTGGATCACGATCTAAATGAAATTATGGGTTTTTGTTTTAAGACAAATAAGAAAACAGAATTTAAAGGGACACATTGTTTCAAACAGACACATTCAATTCCTTAGTAACAATTTAAGAAGTCACAAGGGAAATGAGTTTTCACAGTCTCATCATTTCTTTGATGTAAAAGTGCACACTCCATCTTTTTGGCATTTTGTTCAACAGCAGAGCACATGAAAAAAAAAAAAAAAGGAGTCCCACTGTGCATAAAGAGAATAAAACATGTTCAAGAAGAAACAGGAAAAGAAATTCAGGTTAATATGAAGGTCAACCTTTTTCTGTGTTTCAAATCTGCACTTTGCTGAGATCATAAAGAGAAATAAAAAAAGCTTTAATCTTCATTGCTGTCATCCATTAGCTGGAGAAGAATTAAAATCCAAACAGAGATGTTTTGGCTGATGTTAGAGTGGTAAATTACTTTTAAATTATCTGTCCCTGAAATACCAGACCTTATATGGCACACACTGTACTTTATATAAAATGAAGCCAATACCTCACTAAGGGTATTAACAAACTCCCAAACTGTTTTTACATTCTGCTCACCCCTTTCTGCACAGAAGGGCAGTGCAGCAGCCACAGCACAGCCAGTTTGGTCAAACCATCTCCCATGCCCATCTCTCTGATGTCCCCACAGCACATCTGAACACATCTCCAAGAACCAGCTGGAGCTTGATGGGGTCTCTTTAAAGGTCCCTTCCAACCCAAAGCATTCTATGAACCTATAACTCTAAGCATGGGACACTCTTTCTCTCCCCAAACCAGGTATTTTGGGTTTGGGGTAAGGTTTTTTTACTTAAAAAACCCCAAACCAACCAAACACAAAAAAACCCATGAGGACAGGTTACAACTTGGAGCATGAGCTGACAGGGCTCATGGAAATATTTCATCAGCTACTTTAAAATTTAACTGAAAATGGTTTTTTAATGCCAATATTTTATAAATCTACTTGGTTAGCTCTCCTTTGCAGGGGAACTGCTAGACAATGACAATTCCTTCTATTTATAACCTATCAGAGCTGAAAGTAAATTCTCTCAATCATGTACTGTATGTTTTACCAGTAGTGGTGGAAAGAGTGAAAATTGTCTCTTCTACCTAACTGCATTCTCTTCCTCCTTAAAATTGAAACATTAATACAAAAAATGGTATTGACCAATTTAAAAAAGACTCACAAATCTGTCTTCCAAGTATTGTATTATCTGGGCTGCACTATATGAGAAAAATACAAGCAGGCAAGAATCTGCATTAGAGGTAACACAAGGATGAGGGGAAAGGTTTTCACACAGATAAGGATCTCCTTGTCATTTAAAGTTAGGAACATGTAACTTGGATGTGCTAATTGGAAGTATTGGGGAAAAAACAAGAATATCTCTAACCTGTGATACTCTTTAATGGCTAAATGTTAATAATTGTGATAAATCAGAGGAAGGTGTTTGGCAGTTTCTTCTCAGAGAGAAGACAAAAAATACAGAATATTTTGCTGATGGCTCTGCATATTTACTTTAAGCAGGACTACCTAGGAAGAGCCCATTGAACAGGGAAGCTGGTTTCCATGTTCTGCTGTCTAACCACAGCTGTTAAATTTCCTTTTCCTTTTTCATACAGTTATCTGGGAAAGAGTTCATAATTCAAAAGTTAAGAGCTTCCAGCTTTGGTCCTGTATCTTTCTTTCCTGCACTACAGTCTTCCATTATAGTTCACAGGAGGACAAAATGGTCCATTTTCCCACTTTTTAATGGGAAGATCCATAATTAACAAAATTTTTAAAATTTAACTACTATTGGAAGCATAGCTTAGGGCACTCCCAGAATGAAAAAAATAGAGAGTTCATAGATGCCTCTGTTTTCCACCTCACAGAAAGAGCTGTTTCAACTCCTACTCATGGAGTAGGAACCACTTTAAATGAATATCTGTGTCTGCTTCTAGCCCATAGCTGGCCCTACTGTGCCCCAACAGCCCCCAGCAGTTAATTAAAAAAAATATATAGTGAATATCCCTCTCTGATTGCCAAACAGTGGCATAAGTGAAGCAGAGTGAGAAAACACAGCCATTCTGTTTCATGAAAGCCATACTACAGCACCAGTGGCTGCTATATTCCTCACCATTTGTTCAGGGAAAAAAAACAAGCAAGGATAGCAGTATTAAGATTTTTGTAACTCTGATCCAGATGTAAAACACGTTTTATTTAGCCTGCCTGAGGCCAGCAGCTCTGTGTGAGCACAGAGCTCAGCGCTGCGTTACGTTAGCCTGAAGTAGCTTTGAAATATAATTCTGTTCTCTTTGATTTTTTTTATTATGTTAATCTTCCCTGTTTAAAATGGTGGTATTTAACTGGGGGAATTCACCAGCTCAAGTGTTTCATGGGAGCATGCTCTCTTATTTGGCATCACCTAGGGAAGAGGGTGATTAAATGCACCACCAGCCTCATGATTTTTAGAAGAGAAGAGGGAATAAGCAAAGTCACAGGCTGAGATAAACAGCAGCATGAGATTACAGCAGGAGAAAAAAATTTATTTGGAATAGAAAACAAGAAATAAATATTTTTCTCTCCACCGTGAACAAACTCTACATTTCAATTCTCTGGCCTAGTGCCTTTAGCTCTCATTTTAGGTTTCTTGTTCTACTGAATATTTTTGCATCAGAATTCTAAAATCTAATGTTTTTTCCAGCAACAATTTAAAGTTTTTCTTCACACTTTCACTCTTTAGTAACAAGTACAGAGACAAACATACCTGTTCTACTTTTTGTTCTTCAGTAACTCAAGTGCGATTTATGCTTTTGCTTGTTCAGTCTTCAGTCCCTCAAGCATATTTAAATTATGTAGCTGACTGGACTCCTTATGAAGAATTTTGAAACTATTTCTGAGCAGAATATTTACTCAGTGACTAGAGAAAATGTCTCCAGTATTTTTATACAAAATATTTGCATGTGAAATTGGGAACATTTAAACTATGCAGAGATCGTATCCCTCCAGTTAAAAAATTCATGGGTACCCTGCAAAAAATATAAACAAGTTCTTCTTTGTAGCTGTATTAAATCCATCTTGTGTAGGGTTATAGGGGTATTAAAAATATGCTCTTTATAGCCATGGACACTGGTACTGGTGTGAATAATGGACTTACAAGTGGCTGCAGGATCTCCTGCCTCATCCTGGGAACGGCACCATTATTGATTTCCTGCCCATGACCCCTTCTCCCCTGCCCTTCAACCCACCTCCACATGGCTGCACTCCTGAAGGATATCCAATTGAGGGCCCCTCATGATCCCACTGAGACTGCACAGCAGCAGTAATATGCAAATACGTGTTGGTGGGTTTGGGGCTTCTTTTTGTTTTCTGAATAAAAATGCTCTTTAGGATCTCTGTTTCCCATCCACACTGCACTTTCCTCTGCCTCTGGACATTGCAGGGAGGGCATGGATGCATTAGGCAGCCTGGCAGGTTGTTATTCTGCTGCCCAGGGTGTGCTTCATGGGCCATTTTGGCATTGATTCCTGGCCAAGTTTGGAAGAAGGTCACTGCAAACTACTGTTTGCTATTGCACCACCACAAACTGGGCTGGTTTTGGCTTTGAGACTAACTAGTGGAAGGCAGAGTCGTGCCAAGAAAGTGCATTTCTTTAGAGATGATACCTATCAACAGCGCAGTGAGTGCCAGAATTCCTTCTCTATAAAAATAAAGAAAATATCCTGGAAGTGACTGACTGCAATTAACAATACACAAGCAGAACCGCTGAAAAGAGTTCCCCAAACCTCCCAATTATAGCACATCTACATTGATTTGGCAAAGCAGATAATAGCTTTTCTCATACTCGTTAAGAAGAAAAATTGTCAAGAACAAATTTAACAGTTACTAACATATAAACTGCAATTTTATAATGCTTTAATAATGGTGATGAAAAATAGAGACACAACTGGCACAGGAGAAAGAAGGAAAACCATCATCTTAAAAGTGAAATTGGTACAAAGCCAAAGAACAATATTATTTTAATAAGAATGCTGAGGAATATCACCCTTCTAGAATTCCATACAAATTATCTGTCAAACTATTTAGGAATAGGCATCTTGTCTTAGCTAGAAATATACATTCAGGGGGAAAAAAAACCCTAACCAGCTGCCAATCCCCTGACTTATTGTCAGTCAAATGGCACTATAAATGAGAAAGAGATTATTGTCAGGCCAGTCACAATGAGGAGTTCAAATCACATTTCCCTGACTTATTGTCAGTCAAATTGTATTATAAACAAGAAAGATATGGCTGTCAAACCAGCCACAATAGGATAGCCCTTAACACATAGTACAAGACAAAGGAAAAAAATTATATCTAACATATTAGAAAGTTCATGTGAAATAGAGAAAACACTGACTCTCATAAACAGCTTGATTTCTCCATTTTGGCTTTAAGTGTGTCTCCCCTATGTGCCAGGGAGTAGGTGAAGGAAAAGGGGAACCACCTTTGTCACCACTCACCCTGGAGTAGAGACTTGTCCCCATCAAGTGCTGTGGCGAAGAGATTGTTGCATCCACTGCAACCAAAATAGCATCACTAATCTGTCTGCACCCTGGGAATCCTTGACAGGTGGTTCTCAGCCATCTGCATTTCTCTTCTCCCTTTGCCAGCATGCTGGCCAAATTCTGGCTCGTATGTGTGCCCAGGCTGCCTGGAGAGGAACAGAGCACCGATGGGAGGTCAGGGGAGGGGAACAGATGAGAATCTCTTGCTTGGGTAATTAGTTCTGATCCTTGCAAGGCTAAGCAGAAATTTGGCGAGCAGGGCATGTGCACCCAGATGGATGAAGTCTAATTTGGGACTGAAAGAGAAAGAAGAAGCTAAAGCAGGATCACAACCAATATATCCATTCACAATTTAGTCCATTCACTCTTTCTGCTGTTGTCTTTTTTTTACTACATTTATATAGAGATTCCTCTGGGTCACTCTTTCAGCCTCTCTCAATCCCTGTCTTTTCCTAAGATGTTATTTGGCTTGACAGTAATGCTGCCTTTAAAACATTAGTGTAATTGAACAAAAATGTTACATCCTCTCCTTCATATTTAACCTTTAAAGGACACATTTATTCAAAAATACTCATCAGGGCCCTACTTTTGACTTTCTGGCTGAATACACCCACAGGATTCCCCAAATTTATCACGAACATAGTAATGCAGGAATGAAAAATATGATAATGCTTGGCCTTTTTTACATTTTAGCTGAAAATGCAATGCTCATTTGTGGAAAAGGTCAGGATCCTCTTTAGGTCTTCTATGCTCAACACCACAGTTTTCACAGTTTCCTATATACTAGTTATACAAAGAAGATATAGTTTAATCTGGTTTTCACCCAGGAAAAAATGTTAAGGATTCAAGACTGGTCTGTGAAACAGGAGGAGTCTTTGATTTGTTGGGCAAGGAGATTGAGAATAATTTCTGCACAGGGAAAGTAGGAGCCCTGTGGTTATGGGAAAGGATAGTTTTGATTAAAAAAAAAAAAAGAAGAAAAAAAGAATGATGTAAAGAAATTAATTTTGAGGCAGGCCAGGCAAAAGGACTAGAATTTTAGATTTAAAGTTTATGGTCATACCATGGCTGCAGAGGCTTCATAGCATAGTAACAGCAGTAAGGTAATTCAGGAGGTTCTGAAGCAAAAGGAGATGGCTGGGATTAAGGGAAAACTTCTCATTTGCAGTTGTCTCAGTCCAGAATGTTCTCTCTCAGAGTGTCAGCCACTGTCCTGCACACAGGGCTGAATCACCACCCAGCCAGAGGCACTGGGTAGGTTTTTTCCTGCTAAAGGCAAACGGATTAATGTTGGCAAACTCTTTGCAATCTGCTGGTATCATTGCAACATATCAGCAGTTTAAATACTCAATATTTTAAGTACATAGAGGACTGAGATGCTGCCAGCATGATAAATATCAGAGGATTAAATTTGCTTAGAAAACTGAAGTAGTTGCAAATTAATTTAGTATATTTAACCTGCATTTAGGAGAAGGAAACCCCCTTCATTTTAATATTGTAACTCCATAAGATTTTGTGTGCATATAATTCAAGTCTGTTCCTAAGTACATAAGAGACAAGCAATGCTGTTTCTTTGGGCAAATGGATACGTCACTAAAAATCACAAACCCGTTAGATCAACAAGGACTATCTAATTATCATGGGGAAATAAAGCCAATAAATCTATCTGGTATAAATTATAGGCTTATGAAGTCATACATAATGAAATTAATATTTAATTTTTCTGAAATCCAAAATCTCGCTTTAGAAGCAGGAATATTAAAAATTAATTTCCATTTCTTGTGATGAGTGCAGTGTGGTTGAGTGGTTTCAGCATGTGCATGTACTCTGAGGCACTGCTGAATCCTATTCCTGGTTCTGACAGTGATTCATACCCTGGACCGAGACAAATCATTCAACCTCTCTGTACTCCTTGCCCATCTGTAAAGCTGAGATAATGCTGACCTGCTTCACAGAACCATTAGAAGAATTAAGAAACATCTGTTCTGCATCTTGAAGACATGAAATGCTCTAAAAATGCAAAATACTTTAATTCTGGGGCTTGGAGATTTTTCTGTTGTCACCAGAGTTCTTAGCACCGGGCAGGAATGATTCCTCCCTCAACAATTCGGTCAGCTCCCTGTTTCTGTAGGATTTATTATTTCACTCTCCTAACTAAGTCTGTCACTATTAAGAGAGAGATGTTTACTGTGAGATGGCTCTTCCCTGCAAATAATTGGCAGCGAGTTCCTTGTGGAGGCACAGCAGAGACTCATCCTCTGCAAAAGACTCAAGCCCTGACAATGCAGGTCCTGCTCTGCCAGCACAGGCTCAAACAGTGACTTCTTCCTAATTATGGAGAAAACATGAAGGAAAAAGGCCATAGAGGGACAGAACATTATTCAGTGGGAGCTCATTCTAAAAGAGGAGAGGTTTAATAATGAGAACTTTCCCTGTGCATCTGAATAGGAACAACTTCTCCACAGGGGATGAAAAAAATATTTCTTTTCATCAAGAATTTTGCAAGCTGCATGGAATAGTGGATAGCAAACCTATGAATGAGATAGCAAGGTTTGTATTTCAAAACAGAAGCACAGTTGGCCTCCTTTTTAAACAATCACATTTTATGCTATACTTCATATTCAATCTACCCATTCTATGCAACAGGCTTCCAGGATTATTTCTCTCTGCCTGCCTGCCTGCCTACTCAGGCAGTATCTATTTACTTTACTTCAGTATTTATTTACTTTTCTGCAGGAAAAGTTAACAAACTTAGCAATAACATATTTTTAATTGATACAATTTCAAGTAAATTCTGTATGCCTGAAATTCCAGTGAAATATTTTAGATCTGTAGAAAAACAGGCCTTATATTCTGAAGCAGGCATTTCTTTAAAAAAATGAAAACAACTCTACAGCTGACAAAAATAACACCTTTTTAATTGACTAGTTGTAAAGATAAGATTTGCAACTCATTTTAATCAGAGGTGGTTTAGAGGTGGCTTTACATGTCTGCTGTGCTTGAGTGGCATTAGTAATGACCTTTGCATGATTAACTCAAAAGCCTAAGCAGGAAAGATAGCCAGCTCTACCTTAATTGCCATTATTATGGTATTCACTGTGGCCTTGAAGTCTTTAGTAGGCTGTAAAATAGTGTCTATTCCAAATAAGCTCTGTTCCCTGCTACCTATCCATCTCCCTTACACACAGTCACAGATTACAAGGGCAGAAGTAATTGTTGTCATCTCACCTCCTCCTTCAGACTGATCTTTTGGATGTCCTTGGTGGTGAGTGTCCTTTAGCCCTCATCAGGCTGTGTTGGAGTTAAGTTCATCCTTCTAGGAAATCAATGGTCCTGAATCAAAGATTTCAAGTATCCATTCTGCTTTCGGACAGTTATCTGTTTATCTGTCTAATTAGAAATATTGTTTCTTATTTTCAAGCAATGAGTAGTTTGGCTGGATATCATTATGCTTTTGTGAGAAGGAGAAAGGAGCTGTCACCAGGAACGACAAAATAAGTATTTGTAGGCTGATCAGATCACATGGTTATTCTCTTTTAGAGAAGAGTGAGCTAATTAAGCCTCTAAATACGTGGCAGGTTTTCCAAACCTTGAATCATTTTCGTAGCCCTGTAGTGAACCCTCTCTATTCTGTCAGCTTACTTTCTGAAAAACCCTATTTTAAGATGAATTTAATCACTCCACTGCAGCTTCAGCTAGAAGGCAAACGTTTCTAGAAATCATAATTCTCCCCTGCTCTTTCTGTAGATATGTAAATCCATGCTCACAGGAGAAGGATAAAGTGATAATACCTGAAATAATCATTTTACTATCCAGCAACCAAACTAATTCCCTTCCTCAGATGTCATGCACAGAACAATTTCCAGCAAATAATTGAAAATACACAGGCTAAGCTTTGACTACCCATAACCAAAACTGACCTGAAGCTGTGTGGTCCAGAAAATTGCTTCAAAAGCAATTGCCTCTGCTGCAGCAATATAATTTCTTTTTAGGCAATTCCCAGCACTTCACCAACACCATCTCAGAATTCACCCACTCAGGGCGTTTCAAATGGGCACACAGGTGTTGTGCTTCAGGTCTGGATGAAGGGTTGTGCTGCCATGGCCCAGGGAGCTCAGCTCTGAAGATGCTGCTGAGCAGTGTTGGAAGAACAGGATCACAGGGCAGCTGGAATCCAGCAGACTCTGGACAGGATGGGGCAGCCCACAAGGGCACAAGTATGGGCTGTCAAACCTGAAAGCAAAGAGACTTGGTGTTACAAAAGTGGTTTTCTTCTGTGCACAGAACATTTTTTATGCTATTGTACACACAATCCTCTGTTGCTATTTGTCTTTATATTTTGCTCATTCTCAGTGCCAATACAGCGCCCCAAACAAGTCATAATTTCTAAAACATATAAGTGCTCCAGCTGACCTTATGAACAGCTATAAAATTGTAATGTGAGGGTTTAAAATCATATACAAAATGGAACTATCTGAGAAGTCCTTCTATTGTTGTTTCTTTCCACCAAGAAAAAAATCAAAAGGCACAAATATGTTAATTCCCCAGAACAAATTTCACCGCCCAGGGAAAGCAGAGTTCATATGGAAGCCATTCCCAAATGTACCATGATAGCCACCCAAAAATATGTTTCAGAGAAATTTTTCAATTTCCTTTTGCTCCATTCTCTGGGAGTATTTCACATTCTGCCTTGGGCACAGACCTCCACACAAGGGGCTGGATAATGCAGCCCCAATTCATGTCAGAATGTACCTGTGCACTGAAAACCCCCACTGCCTTCAGTGACATATTGGTGTATCTGAGGCATACTAATATGTGCAAGAGTGGATGACTAACATGAGCATCTGCTTCAAAAATACCCCAGCTAGAGCTAAGATATTATTATAGACAGTCTATTGTACTTGCAAAAGACAAGTAAAGAGTTCCTGGTTGAGAATACATGTCAGAAAAATGACATGTTTTCATCACTTCCAGCCATAGTTAAAAGACTCTGAATACATTAACCAGCTGAAGGAAAAATACTTTCAGCTTTTGTATCACAGTGGGAATCCGTTAATGCAAGTTATGATGTAACAGACAATTACTGTGAATTCAACTGTTCATCATTTCTAAAAAGCTAATAATTTATATTTTTAAGGTACACAGAGAAAGGTGGTATTTTTCATCAAGTTTACAATGCTTCAAGCTCGGGAAAGGAGTTTAAAGTGGGCAGGACTGACTCAGTAACTGCAGCTGAATAGTTATTTAATACAAAGCTTTAGATCATTAGATATCTCAACTCAAGTACATGTTCCTGCATCACTTTTCAAAATGATCCAAGTCCTTTTGATGAAAATCTGGTCCATAATTCAGCGTGCCAACTGGCACGGGATCCCAGGCTTTGCTGCAATAGCTTCTTATCAGTAATTGCTGTTTCTTCTGGTTCCTCTCCTAAATCAGACTTGTTGTTTTCTTTATGCAGAAGGCTTCAGCCATGCTCCAGGGACTGAATTCCAGGAATGCACAGAGGTTGTGCTACCTCTAGGAATGCATAGCATTGTTTCTGAAAGGGATTCCTTGTGCTGGCACCAGCAAGCACCTGAGGACTACTGGTTTGAGCTGAGTTTCCCCCTTGCAATCATATAGTGGCCCAGAATCAGCCCTTGGTGAATGAGTGACCCCAGGTGGATGGGCAGCCAGCTCCTTCTCACTGCCCAGCCCTGGGTTTCTGAAGCTGGCCTGGAATCTTCCCTGAATCCAGTCCAAGAGCACCCTTTGCTAGAGTACACTGCCTTTGCACTGGCTGAGGGAATAAAATTATAGAGTCCAGCCTTTAGGCAAATTAGAACTTCAAATAAAATTCTGATAGATTTAAGAACTGAGTGCAATAAATAATAGGCCGGCTGTAAACAACAAATTAAAAAAAAAAAAAAAAGGAAATTACTTTTTGCTTACTTGTAAGAAGAAAAGCTGGAAAAGAAAAAGATAAGGAAATATGTGGCCATGCAAGGAAAAGCTGTGTGCACCCCTCAGGTTTCTGTGAACATCCACAGCCATGAGTGTTACTGAAATGGCTCAAAGGAAACACAAAGGGATTTGTAATACAAAAAGTCTGGAAACACGAGTATGTATATAATCTTTACCCAGGAAGAAAAACAGCAATTTTCAAGTCTATATAAAAAGAGAGTGAAAGTAAATTGAAACCTTTACACAACCAGGTTTTGCCTGTTCCATTTAAATTTTGATGGAAAAAAAAGGGGAACCAGATCCCTGAAAATGTTTCTGTACCTATGCAGATCCTTATCCATCCTACCCATGTTGGTACAATCCTCTGCTGAGCTTTACCTTCCTGTCACAAATCTAATTTTTTCTCATGCATTTAGAGCAGCACCAATGTCACTACGACATACAAAAAGAAGAACAAGGAAAATGTTAATGTAAATATGGGACTATGAAGCAGGAAACCTGGTTATTATTCCCTGCTCCTCTGGTGCCTCTCTGCCCCTCAGGGTCCAGGAAGACTGTACTCCTTGGTGACTGTGAAATCTTCAAACAATGTCACACTGAAAGAAACTAAAATATAAGCACAGAATCAATATTAAATGCCACCAATCATCTTCAGTATATTTTACCACTATGTTTAGTTGGATACTTTTTCCACGCTTGAATTTTCATGAGCAGACCCTTGTCATGCCCCCCATCAGCCAGCCTTTCCCCCTCTTCCACTCTATCCCTGCAACACCCCTAAAAAGGAGGCAAAATTCAGTATAAAATTTGAAATGGCCAAATTAACTGGCATTTCCAGGCTGCCTCAGCTGTCAGTGCCTGTGATGGCAGGGGATGTTTTGCCAGCACCACTTTCATGAAAAGATATATATATACATATATTGCCAAGAACAGTGTGGGAGCTGCTTCTCAAAAAATACTGAAAATCACTAGTGACATAACAATTATTAGAGCATATCATTTCTACCATGTCAAATAAAAGAAATAATGAAAATAAAAGAAAAGGTACTTTCCCAGAAAGTAAATGTTATAAAGCTGTTTAATTAATATGATGGCTTAGTGGGTGTCATTAAGCACCTCTTTAAGTTAATTTTAGTCTCAGCAGGGGTGTGGATAAATAGGAAGTAATTTTACCTTGTTCCAGATATAGCATCATTTCATTAAATCAGAAGGGACCAGGCTTTCCCAGACATTGCATTTATTTGACTGCACTATGAGGTAACAAATTCTCTCTCTGTTTTAAGCATTACAGTAGAATTAAGACCATTATTCAAAACAAAACAAAAAACCCCAAGAACTAATCAGTAAATAATAAATTTGGCCTGTACTGCCCACTTCCACTTCACACTAAGAAATGTGAGAGTTTGAGGCCAAACTTGAAGCTGAAGGGTGCTGTCCATCTCTGGAGTAGAATTATATTTCTCACCACTCCTCTGCTCTTAGCCAAAGCCAGATCAGCTCATTTGCATTTAAGTCCACAGCATGCAAGAAAGGACACGAGAAAATACAGTGATTCATCAAACATGGTGTTTCCAGTGAAGAGCTCTATCAGAGCTTGTTGTCTCCATACACAGTTTATGTATGGAACACAGAGACACATCTCTGGTAATGCTTCCACAGTTATGTGCCCAGCCTGTCCTAAGCAAGCAAACTTGACATATTTCTGTTATTTCCCAGATAAAACCATATCTTTCAATAAATCCTACAGACTTTTCTTTTTCGAGCATTTCTTAAATATGCAGAAACTGCGAGCACCCTTGGTGTTCTCCCAGATTGCCTTTCTAGCAAGGAGAGCTATTTCATATGAATTTGCATCAGTAAGTGAAACAGGTAAATAAACACTTTACAAAAGTTCAGCAATTGATTTTGATAGAAGTGAAATACTGCAGCTAAAGTGCAGAGTAAATCAGATGGTACAACCCACCTGACCTTACCTTGCACACAGGCTAACAAACAGATTTACAGGGCTTCAAATTCACGCATTCATTTTCTGATACTTAAACGTTTAAATATTTAAATCTGGATTTACTTGTTATCCTAAGCAGCCTCCTGCAGGTTTACAGGCCTAAGTTCTTCAGATCTGCCTAATTCCAGTCTGTCTTTCCCTGACACATTGGAACAAATTAAAACCAACACATTTGTTTCTGAGCTGCTGCAGCACCTTCAGGGTTCTCAAATCAAGTGTGTGGCTCATCCTGGGCAAAGCTAAGGAATCTTCAGAGTCCAAACCTCAGTTGCCCCAAGGTTTTTTAGATGCAAGTTAAAACATTAATTGAGAAATATGTCCAGTAGTACCTAGGACTTGGCAGATGCCTGTTCCCATCCCCAGAACCACAAGGAAGTGAAAGAGAAAAGTAAATAAAAAATAAATAAATCAACAACAACAAACCCAAAAAACCTCCCCACCTTTTAAAAAGGAATTAATTTTTTTATATATCTCCAGCATCTCAAAACTGGAATACAACAGTATAACAAACGTCTCAGTACATCAGGAAGAATAAATAGTGTATGAAATCATATTAATAATACACTCAGTGTAAGAGACAATGAAGTGATAAGACTTCTAGGAATTTGTTTATAACAATCAAAATAAAGAGAAGACAGAGATAAGAGCACAGCCTAATACACATTATTAGCATTATCTACAGTCCATGCCAGTCTTAGTTCCACTAAATGCTTTTGCTGCTCTCTCACTATCAGGCACTTTTGGGGTATTGGTTGTGTCGCTTTCTCCACTGCACTGTGAGAGTTTAATATAGAAGATAATATCAGTGTTCAAAGCCCTGCTACTCTGTCTCTGAGGGTGTACCTGCTGCGATAGGATGCTGCTTTCCAGTTCTGAAGGTAGATTCTTTGAAGATTCATTCCCAGAATTTCTTCACTCATTGTCGTTATAAGTAGATCACAGTGATAAAGCAGCCCCTGCTTACATCCACACACCTCTTACCTGACCCTGAAAGAAACTCCTGCCTTGTTCCTTCTCTTTGGCCTATGCACTGGTTTTCATTTTAATGCTGTACTTGTTTATTCATAAACTTCATGATGTATCATGACATGACAACATTTGGGGCAAAAGAGGGAGAGTCAAATTCCATACCTAAACTCCCCCTAAAGAGCCTTAAAAGTGTCTCTATACCCTATAAAATCCAATTTTTCATCCTGAAAGAGTGGCTGCCTGCAAGCCCAGTCAAGCAATACAGCAGTCAAAGATGCTGTTGTCAAGCCTCCCCTTCAGAGCAGTTTCTTTCTTTCAAACCTTGAGCACCATTAAAAGAAATACTGAATTTACACCTGAACACGCGTCAGTCAAGTGTTTCTCTTCTTAGACTTAAATGTATTTTGATCACGTATCACCATAGTGCTGGTTACCAGCAGGGTTACTGGGATAGCTTATTTGTATTGGAGGGAAATGGCAGCTGAGGAAATGAAGAGATGATGCAGGAAGCCATAAATTATTTTAGCATCATTTTAAAATCCTTGTGTTGGCAGTTATTAAAAAACACTTTTTTTTCCCCCTTCTTTCTTCTTTTATTCCTCGAGACAGCAGACAATTTGTGACAGAACCTGAACTCTGCAAATACCACATTACCAAAATTCAGGACCTGTCTCGCCCAGCACAAAGCTCTGATTTTGACAGTTACATGAGACCCAAAGCTTCTGGAGCCTGAGGACTGAGCAGGGCTGCTGAGTCTCAGCCTGGGCTGCCTGCACCTGCAGGAGAAATCCCTGACACCCCAATGTGCACTCACCACCAGCCAGCCTGATGTCTGCCCAGGCACTTTCCTCTTGCTACTGCCATTATAAATCTATTTGCAAAGCCAAAGTCTTCTAATCGTTAAAAAAATGTCTCATTTCCATCCCGAATGTACCTGGGGCAAATGGCTGCATATCAGCACTCGAGCCAGTGTTGTGATCTGTTCTGCCTCCAATACTTTCTGACGTTCCCTGGCATTCACTCCCCTTCCCCACAATTCCTTCATGGCTATCAATATTAACATTCCTCTGACTTGACTTCACCAAGATGGACAATCCAAGCTCTTAGGTTTTTATTTTCTGGGCCCAGGTTTTCTAAGCTGAGGACATATATCTATGTCATGAATTTTTGAAGTGGAATCAATCCCAGTTTTTCAATGTTAAATCTTGCAGGCCAATTTACTGAAGTGTAACTCTATCTGCTGGATGTCTCCTTGAGCACTCAAGCTCAATAGAATTGAAGAAAAGCAATGATCTCCCCTTGACAAAAGAAATTAATGTTAAGCAAATATTCTTAACAATTTATTGAAACAAGTCCTTGAAAATTAGCTTTAACACCAAGGGAAACCCAAAACCTTAGGGAGTTCCTTTAAAAATATTAATGGAGGAAAATACAGAATTTTAATGAATATATGCTAAATATCTTATGACTTGAAGCACTTAAGATGCAATTGATCTCACCACAGTGGTGACAAGTTAGGGAGCAGTGAGAACAGAGACTTACCATCAGATAAAAAGCTCAAAACAGAATTACATTCTTTGCTTGTCACCAAAGCACTAATACTGAGAGGGTGTGGGAAGGCAATTTACATACAAAATTGGAGCCACATAGCTAACGTACTCTGATTTTTCACTTGAACTACATTTCACTGACAGAAGGGTCTTTTTCTGTAGCCCATTTAGGAAAAATGGGTGATTGTATTCCTCATGCACTATCCCATTTTCTATAGCACTAGAGAATCATTTTGTGTTCTGCTGAAAATTGTAAGGTAATCTAATGAAAACTGGCCATCCCCTGTCTTCTCATCATTTCAAAGCCCCTAAAAATACTATTTACAAAGTATGCAACTGGAAAGCTACACTGAATAATGTATAAAGAACACATTTCTTTGAATTTCATAGCCTTTTGATGGCAAAAACTTGACAGACTGAAGGATGCTATTCTATCAGGTAGCAAGCTAGATGAAGAGATGTGTAAAGTTTTCTTTGTTCCAAGTACATCCATCTTCTGGAAGTAGATACCTGGAAGTGCATTTATGTTATTTTTTTGCTGGTTTGGTGGGGAGTTGATGGGTTTTTTGTGGGTTTTTTGTTGGTGGTGGTTGTTTGCTCTTTTTGTTGTTTTTTTTTTTATTTTAATATATACATTTGGTAATCAATTCCGAAATCTTTCCCTGAATGTTAAACTGTCAGCCTAGAATCATCCCTTCTTCTCTATCATGTGAAATCCTTTCCTTGATGACTCATAACTGACAGCACAATTAAATCTCCAAATTACAAGGAATTCTTCTGACTTTCCCTTGTGGACTGTGATGCTCCATGGCAGCAACTCACCTGCACCTCCTGGATCCCGGTCCCTATAGCAAAGGGATTTTCCAGGGCCGAGGGCAAGGCCATGCCCAGGAACAGGATGGAAATGCTGGATTCAGCCTGTCACTGAGAAAAACATGTAGCCAGCAGGCACACAAAGGGACAAGGAATGTTTGTCCCAGTGCAACACCTGCCCTGGGGGAACAACTTCACTTTCTCATGGATCGATTTTCCTCCTCATCCTCCAGAGCCACAAGACAGGAAAATCTCTTCAGCATGAGCATGTATTACTGCACAGTTCATTCCACAGCTCCAGGAAATTCCTCAACAGTTCTTTCTGTTAACAGGCATACTATTACCTGTGCTTTATTCCCACTGTAAAAATTAGTCACCATACACCATCTGTTTTCCCCTTTAGTCAGCAGCCAGTACATAGCATTGTGCAAAGAGCATCAGGCCATTCTTTCAAGGTGCAGATATATTTCTAGTGATCATTTTGACTTTTTCATTTATAGAAAAGCAGATTTCTCCCTCTTCAAGGATGATTGTTATGTTGTGCTTTTCCTGAGAAAGCAGAATTATTAATTTAACCCCTGCAGCAGTCTTGGTTACAAAATGCACATTGCATATGAGATATTTAATGTGCACAGCTGGTGTGACCATTTAAAAAAATTAGGAAGAAAACAGCTTCTTGGTTTTCAATTTCTTCCCCAAAAGAATTTAAAAAAGGCACATTTTGTTCTGCTCTAATTAGTATGTGTGCCAGTGCATGACTTCCAAAGCAGGCAGATGCTTTGAATGAAGTGTAATGTAGATTTTCATTAATCTCCTTTGGCACAAGAATTTTCTTCTGCTATGTGTATGCAGGAAGTAATGACTAGAAAAGATGAGCAATCACAGGCATTTCTAACCAACTTAAGCTGGCTTTTATAAAGGGCAAGACAGGGTCATAAAAGAATATGGTTACCTCAGTGTCTGACATCTCTCGGTTTCTGGTTTTTCATAATAATGAAGGGTTGGGGGTAATTCTTTTTTAATACAAAATATCAAATTCAGATATGGGGACTCTAAAGAAATTAAATATCAATGCACTGACAAATGCATGCATTTCAATCAGTTCTGGGACCAACACAAGAGAAAACTGCAGATACGTTTTCGTGAAAGCAAGCAGAGAATTCAAAATTGCATTTCCTGAAACCACTTTTCTGTCTAAAAAGGAGTAAGGAGAGTTTTTCCATCTTACTGGAAATGAAAGCCTATCAGTGAACAGTTTTAGAGTAAAGCTGGAATTACTTTCATCTTTTCCCAGCTTAGTTTAGGGATATTCTAGACTGCTTTTTTTTTTTCTGGTGGCTAAAGCAGAAAAAAGCTTGAAGTAGACTGTGCATGTTTACTCTCATTAAGCAGCACAGCCAGGTTGTTCTTCCATAGACAAAGATCCCATGTTTGGAGAAAGTCCATGTGCCACGATGAGAGCTGATGGTGCTTCAGGCTCATTTGCCAGCAGCAAAACCCCCTCTCTTGTCAGGAGAAGACTGACATGAAGAGTGAGAGTCAAACATAAACAACTCTGAATTCAGAGATACTCTCTTAATTTTGAGCACATCCTGAGGGCATGATTTTTCCACTCTTGTGTTCTCCCATTGAGCATAATTAATTTTTTTTTAAAATCTGCTACGATTACCTTTTGCTTTTCTGCAATCTCTTCCATGTCTTCTCTTTGTTTTTCACGAGCCAGTCACTGATTCCCTCTGCACTTCTCCCCCTCACTCAAGAGCTTTGCATCTTAGCACTTCTCTGCACTTGTAAGGAGAGACTTAACAGATTGCTGATAGACACATGAGATTTGGAGATGAACTCCTGAGTTGGAATAATGGGCCTGGGAAGTTCATGCTCCCTCAGAGATGTTGAATTGGGCAAACGCTGCTGCTCAGCTGTTTGATTTCCACTTCAAGAAGAGTCTTTCTCACAATCCTGAGGTCAAAAATGTACCTTCTTACCTGAAAGCCTCAGCTTTTTCTCCAGCAAGAAACAGGCCCCTAAACATACTCTGCTGGATATTTCTGAGCTAAAGATAGCATGTTTGACAGCTATGCACAAGAGAAATTAAATTAAAGAAAAAAAATGTTCCTATAATAACAAAATCATTAATTACACAAATGGATTTCTATTTACAGTGCAAGTGTAATGATGACTTAAGAAGATTACAGAGCAACGTGCAATACAGAACATTGCTTTCAGGAAGAACACAAGCCAAAAAAAGAATGCAAATTGTATGCAATAATTTGAGATAATACACAGGGGATACAAAAGCAAGTTCTAAAAATGGAAGGAAATGTAGTTCTTTCTGACCTCTGTAGAAACAGGCAATACCATTAAGCAATGGCACAGGAGCATTAACATTTCCTGACAAAACATTAAAAAAACGAAAAGAGGAAAACTTGGATTTAATCTACTTTAAGTACTACCTTCTACAAAAGCCACACAAAATGAAACAACACTAAAACAACAAGAGGCCTAAGCGGTGAATATTTCCAGGAAAAAGAAAGGAAAGCTATTCTGTTTGGGAAAGCTACCTGCTTTATGTTGCAGGTTATATGGTAGAACTGGGCAAAACATTAGGTTTCCCAGAAGCAGCAGGATTCAGAGATTTTACAGTATGCATTACATTTTATCTTTGCAGAGTAGAATGGGTTCAGCTTTTCTTCCTTCTTCTTTATTATGAGTTAATAGGTGTACCTACTTCACTGAAGAAATAAGGTCTTACTCTGCTCTCAGATTTGCAGCCTTCTGCATGGAGCCACCTACCTGTGCCTGACAAAGCTCTCAGGGCTCCCTGGGAACACTTGTCAGAATGCACACTGCTCAGCTATAAAACAAATCAAGGCTCTTGAGTCTTTGCTTTTGCTTCAGTGTGAAATTTTAGAGATGAGGGATAGGCAGGCTGATAAAGGGAAGAGGACCAGCAAGCTGTCTGGCCTCAGATCTCCTCTATTTCTCTGTCTATTGGTCTAAACTCTTAAATAGATGACACCACTCTGCCTCTCCCCACTGCCAACACTGCTCCAGGAGCTGAAACATCACTGACTGCCCAGAATTTATAAACACACTGCAAGCTGCATTTTGTGTTCACTCCACTGCCTTGTCAACAGTTTCTGTAGCACACACTGAAGCTGGGCATGATATCCGTGGGCTTTATCAAATAAAGGATTGAAATTCTCAAAAAAAAAAAAAAGAAAAAAAAAAAGAAAATAAAGCACTCAGAAGTTAAGACCCAATTAGAATTTATCTGGTTCATTCAAACAATAAAAAGGATCACATTGTACCTTGGTTTGCAGTGCTGTTTTTCCCAGCTACTTGTCCCAGCTTTGGCCTTGTTGGAAGCTGGACACTCTGGCAGAGGACAATTTTGATCTCTGCCCTTAAATATTCTGTTTCAGGGCGTTCAGGGTTTTCTGTATAGTTTTTCATTATGAAACATTGTGTTAATCCTTTAGTGGTTCATATTCTATGTATCTGTATCTATTTATCTATTTGTGTAAAGCGATGATAAAACTGTCCATTACATCAGTTAACATTAAATGTAGATACATAAATCAGCATAAAATCACCAGATTCAACCTAAATAAACCAACTACTCAAGCTCAGAGAATATATTTAATATCTGAAGAGAAAAAAAATAATCTTCTGCAGGAACAGTTCACAACTTTCCTTCAGGTACCCTCACTGATATCAGTCTCTACTAAAAAAATTGCTTTATGTGACACCCGTTTTATAACTTAGGCATTAAAATAACACACAGTAGATGTATGAATGTCTACTTTAGCTTTAAATTTATTTATAGAAACTGTTGATTTAGTAGATTATTCTGGAACAGAACACATTGAGACTGAGTTTCCCTTATTATGGATCTCACCCCACTGAAATGATGTAATAAACTAATTAAAGCAACAACACAATTTGGTTTTTCTCGAGGTTTGAGCCTCCTATACTGTAATAGCTCATAAATAATCACAAAAATGAAAGGACATACATTACTGTGTATCTAAGTGGATGTGGTTATAAAGGAAAAATCTTGCTTTTAAGGCTGACACTGTAACAACGGAGTGGCTCAGATAAATTGGCTTGGATAAATTATATTTTTTTAGCAAAAAAACCCACCAAAACCACTCTACAAATAACCTTTGTTTCATAAAGAAAGTATTATTACAACCTTAGAGGGAGGAGAGAGACTCATAAGAGATAAAAGCTCCAAGGCAGATAAGTCAGGAGAGGAGCAGGGGGATGGGCAGGAAGCAATACCACCAGGCTAACAGCTCACTTCTTGCAGGAGTATTTTGAATTGTTTCAGTTGTCATTACCTTAAGGAAGTTTTCACTTTGATACCATAAATATTAAATATTTTTAAAGATGAAAGTTCCAAAGAAACTCTGTGGAATTCTTTTTATTTTGTTTTTCTTCCATATAAAAGAAGTAATCATTAACTAGACTGCTCATGGGCTACAAAGAGATAAATAAACCTGCACAATGTGACCTTAGAAGTGATCAGCTGTGGATTTCATTAATGTAACTCTAAGCTGAGCTCTAAGAAATTGTAGCTCTGACCCTTTGTAATGTCAAATATTTTGGCTATGAGGCCTCCTTAGAGTGCTCCATGTATAAATACCTTTAATGTGCCAAGAAACAGAGCCAGTCATAACTAAGCAAACAATCAAGAATAACCAAACCACAACAACCAGAAAAAGCTTTCACATGCCATGTGTTCAGTTAGCTGTATTTAAAACTCCATTAGGCAAAAATCTTTTAAAGATTCAACGTAAGTTTCACTTTTAAAGTGATACTTAGGCTATGCAATAACATTCAGGGCAGCAAATGGTGCCCAATTAAAGGGTGAAAGAGAGTAAATAAATATTCTTCTCTGAAGATTGCAGTATTTCAGTATCCCAGGGCTTTTTGCAAACCAGTGGGAGATTGAGCACCCATACTCTATTTGAATGTTATTTTCCACCCAAAAGCTGATAAAAGACTTAAAAGTATTTCTTAGACTCCCAAGATGAAGCTGGGGCAGAACATAAAATAAACAGTAGATAAAATTGCTCTCCTGAGAAGAAGAAACGTGTGACTCATCCGCTGAGCCCAGATGCTCCTGAGCAGGAGGATCCTCCCCTGCACACCTTGTGCAGGCTCAGCTCCTTTCTGCTGGGCTAAAATGGCACAGTGCAGCTCTGACAAAGAAGAGAGCTCTTGAGAAGGGCTCTCCTGGTGAAAAACAAATCAGAGACTGGAAAGCAGAGGACAGCAAAACAAATGAAGCTGCCACCATCACAGCTGGGCTCAGGGGTGCGTGGGGAAGCAGCGTGCAAGGGAATCCTTGTCCTGCTGGGGGGAAAAAAACACCCAGTGAGAACATGGGATGGCCTAAAACACAACCTCAGTAGGGTCAGCTCCTACAGCTCAATCTGCCTTCCCCAGCAAAGCCTGAGCACTGCCAGCTGCTGGTCCTGTTGCCCTCCGTGGTGGAGGAGGCTCTGACTGGGGCCGGATTCAACACAGCACGACGAGAAGTCCCCAGAAGCACATCAGGGACAGGTGAGACAGGAACTGCAGATTGGTGCTGGCATCAGAACCTCCAGAGCAGGAGGTAGAAAGAATCATTCCCCCGGCTGCCAGCCCCTTCCTGAGTGCTGTTCTCCTGAGGAAAAGCCAAGGCCACTTCGTGTCTGCCAGAAGAATGGTCCTGGTTTGAGGACAACAAGAAGAAAGCCTCCCACCAGGAATCTGAGTTTGAAGACATAGAGGAGCAGCAAAAAATCTCACACATCCCACATGTGGGTAGCCTTGTTTCTGCAGTCAGATCAACCAGTAGAAACCCACTGATTTCAGTAAAATCGTGATTTTGCAAGCACTGAGAATAAATAGAAATTTTTGCTGTAAAAATACAAAAAAATTATAAAAATGCAAACTGACAATTTTTATTACTCAGGGGCAATAAAGTTATATTTAAAGCATAAGAAATGACAATTTATCAAAGCCCCAACCCCAGCTGGAGAATTCGTGACTTCTGGAATACAAACAGTAAAATCCTTAATGAGACAAGCACCACAGCTGGAACTGCTGCTTCAGAAATACCCTGAGCAGCCACACTTACCCAATTAGTGATCTGGCAGGAAAGTGAGCACATTCCCCCATTCAGCTCTACAGAAGAAAAATAAATATTTAATGTATGTAAACTCAGTCACTGACTGATCATTAAACATTACCCTAAAGAAACAGGAATATCTTATATGCTCGCACACGTTTCTTTTCAGCTTTTCTCCACATCTTTGTGAAGATAAAAGAACTTTTGTAGGATTTAAATTAAGAGCTCCAAGTTTTCACGGAATAGCTTTTTGTGCTTATTGTCGACACTAGAGTACTGCAAATAATTATACCTAAAACATAATTTATGAGTGAGAAAAAAAAAATTGCCTGTGATGCTGAAAACCCTTACATTTCCTGCAGGGTTTTCTGGGGAGCTGGGAAAAATATTCTTCTCTTTTCTTTCTGAAGTGCAGCTTTGCTTCTCAGAGGAAAAGGAACATTTCACTTCCACTGCCTCTGCCCTACACCTCAGGAAGGAGGCACCACGGGCAGTGGTGGGTCAGGGAAGTGTGGAGTCAGGTCACCCAGGGATGGGCAGCTCTGCCCACTCCCAGCCAGCAGAGCAGTGGCCAGCCCAGAGGGGCTGGAGGAGCTGCCCCCTCCCCACAGGGTGTCAGCCTGCAAGCTGTGGCCGGTGCTGTACATCTCATTAAATGTTCCCACAGCCTCTCAGAAGTGCTGATCTGTGTGTCAGCTCTGCTCCTCAGGAAAGCAGAGACTGCATCATTAGTGGCTTTCTGCTACAGAAAGGAAAAAAAGACTGTAACACCCCTTCAGCACAGACATGACTCAAAATGCTGAAGTTTTCAGGACACCAGCTTTGCACATCAAGAATAAAAAATGTATTCCCGGTGAAACAATAAGAAACATAAAGAAATAGCATCAGGAGGTCAACACATACTCCTGAGGTGGCTCCTACAACAACCACCTACTCTCACTGTACCTCACCACTCAGTGAGCCTTCAGAGCCATCCTCCCACCAGCTCTGCAGGACTAGACTGCCATGAACATTCTCCCCCTGCAGATCCTGTCACACCAAAGCCTAAAACCCAACCACTTTGTGCAGACAAAATTAAAACAGAGCTTGATCTTTTATCAATATTTTTGAGTGAATATTACCTTCAATTAAAAAGAAGTCCCTCTCCTATGTCAGGGTGTCCACATTAAGGAAGACACCATCTACTCCCCCCAGCTCTGTGAGCCAGCCATCCCCATCCAGCAGCAGCAGCACTGCTCTTCACGCTGCAGCAGCTACAAGACCTTCCTCACAGCCCCAGGAGAGTTTGCTACTTAAGGCTCCTTTTGTTTCATGCATAACATCCAGAGCACGATGAGCTTTTGATTAATCATATGCTGATTAATTACTGGCACTCCTTCTGGTTTGGGTTCAGCATAGCAATCAGCTCCTCACAGCAGCACATTCCCCAGTTCTCGAGTTGGGGGTTACCTGTCGCTGGCTGCACATGTACCACATTCCTCTGCACATTCCTCATGTGTTTGGGTTCTGCTCCTGGAGCACTTGCATGGAAGAGGCAAAAGTCATCCCGTTAATGCATCAGCACTCTGCAGTCAGCACCACAAAACAAGGTATTTTTAACAGGTATTAAAATGTAACTGTAACTTTTCACCAGTGTTATTGAATCAAGAGGCTGATCCAACAACATTTGTTATAAAAAAATAAATACATGTGGTCAGACATTCTATTTTGAAAGCAAAATTGTCTTATACATACAAATATCTATTTTAGATTAAAATATTTCATATTATTGAGCAGAGATAGACTCGTATAGGTGAAGACAAAAATAAAATTGCGTCCAACTTAGGCTTGCAATATGTGGGACACGCTGCTTGTACCTCAAGGTCAGCTATAGAAAAATTCCCATTAGGCCCATAGGGATAACAGGCCCATCCTTTCAAGGAGCAGTGAACTGACAGCTCCAGCAAGACAGAGGTTTGTCCCTACATAAGCCCACCTGTGTCAGGTCAGGCCCAAGACCATCAAACCCAATAAATGACCTTTGGCCATCCTCCAATAAGTAACCAAAAGAGAGAACCAGCACAGGGAAAATGGGGAGTGATTAAAGTACTGTCCCAATCTCCAGTAGCTCGTTGCTCAGACAATTCAGCCAGAGAAGGTATAAAAATTTTCAGGTAAAGAACCTGCAATTGTAGCTTTGCCTTTTATGGGTTTCTGACAGTTGCTCAAATCCCAAATGTTCTTTCTAATTAGCATGAATTTAAATATGTATGATCCATCTACACTCTTGCCTTATTTGGGGTCTTGGGGGTGGCAGAATGCAGGGAGTCTTCTCCCATTAGTTTCTACTAGTAAGTTACCATTTTTGTGAATTATCTGGTAGAAGCAACTCTTCTTTTCCTAGTGTTGAAAAACAAAACCCAAAATGGAGGTTAACTACAAACCTGTGAAATCTATTTTCTGATTGATGTTTTAAGAAAACCACAGCTTTTTACTTCATTCATGGTATTTTCCTGGTTCAGTACTGCAGAGCTGGAGACCTGCATCACCACAAAGCTTTACATTTCTATTTTATTTATAGGTAAAGCATCCTCGAGTCTTCCACAGTGACACTTTCCCATCTATCTCTGCCTGCTCACTCAGTGCCATTTCCCCAAGATCTGATACAGTATTTGAGCAGAGACATTGCCAGCGTAATTTTAGAAGTTTCCCTGGTAACCGCTGCTGACATCGCTAACTCAAAATTTAAGAGTACAGCTCTCTGTAACACCCTTACATGGCAAAGTACCTCGCATCAGTTCAGCCCAGGAACCTCGCAAATGACAATTCAATTTCTTCTGCTGTTCACAGAGTTAAGGTACATGCCCACAGACATTTCTTCCACTTCAAGAGAGCTGCCTCCACCTTTCCCAGGCTGCAGAGAGGGAAAAGGCACAGATGAAACTCTCAGAAAGTGACTCAAAGAATGGAAAGTGAGCCTGGAAAGAGGTAGATGCTGGAGAGAGAGCTGGTAAGAGACAAGGGAAGGGAGGAGCTTAGAAGCAACAGCACTTAGAAGGCAACAGGAACACCTGAAACGTATTGAGCTGGCAAGAGAGAACTGAAAACAAATAATTTGACAGAAATGAAGAAAACTGAAATGAAGAAAAATGAAAACAAAAAAGGGGAAATAACATTTCTTTAATCAGTCCTTCAGTATATTTTCTGGAGGATGCTCTTCTTCCTCTCCAGGTCCAGGAGGGAGGTAAATGGAAAAGATGGTCACTGTGAGATGTTTTGGAGGGCCCCTCTGTGCCTCAGTGCTTTATCTCTGGGCATGGATGGGACCCCTCCAGTGGGTCTTACAGACAGCCAGGCCACATGCCTACCTTGCAAATTATTTTATAATACCTTTAATGAGCAGTACTCCCTTGCCGGTCTAGACCCTGTAGCTCCTTTCTGTGACCCTGCTGCTGTGAGCTTTCCCCACTCCTGTTCATCCCAAAGGCTCATCCTGCTCCTATGCCCAAAAAGATTGCCAGGGCCCTGTGAGTCCCCTGGGTCTGAGCTTATCCATCATCTAATGCTTGGAATTCTGGTCCACAGCAGGCTCTTACTGTTATATGATCATAGGTCAGAGACAAAGAGAAGAATGAATACCACGAGACACGAATAAAGAACCAGGGGGAAAATCACTTTGAGTAGAGAATATTGCCTTGTCTTCATTCCCCCATTCTCCCAGGTACATGAGTGCATATTGGAAGACATCTCTAGGAATATATTTTCCCCTCACACATACTATTACTTGTGTTTTAACTCCTCAGGGACTGGAGTGCTGTGATTCAGCACATGGTGTCAAAAGGAGATTTCTTGGGCACCACTCATTGCTCTGGGCCCCATCTTTCCTCCCATCCTTCATCTCCCAAGTTTCAGTTTCTTTGACATAGAATCTCCCCCTGTATTTGTGTACTGCTTATCACAAATGAAGTCCAGTTTCTTGTTTGGAGCTGACAATGAAGAGGAAGAAAAAGCAGTAAGGGATAATTTGAGAAAATGCTGGAGAATCCCTGTTGATTAACCTGCATTGTACAGGAAAACCTAGGGAGTGTTGTGCTCATTAAGGTGTAAGGAAAAATAGACAATACAAAGGGATAGAGGAAAGGAGAAATACAGCTGTTTGGGCACTTACTATAGCAAAAACAACAAAAAAATCCTCAACAACAGAGTCAAACCACAGTGCAAATCAGGGAGAGAAAAAAAAAGGAACAAAAAAAAAAAAAAAGAAGAATGTGTATAGCAACAGTAGAGTGGGGTGAAGTATAGACCAGAGAGCTCTAACCCATTATAAAAAGAAAATGCTGAGGTAGGGAACTAACACTGCCACTACAGAGGTCACCAGGAAACTGCTGGGGGAGGGGGGGAGGAGTGAAGGGGGATCCCTTGGACAGAATTCACCCTGAAAGGGTCAAAGATAGCTACTGCCAAAGCAGGTTAGCTATAATTAGTCCATGGGAACAGACAGTAAAAGGATTGTGATGCTAATGTCTGGGATTTTCAAAAGCATTCAGAAAGCTTTTTGTTCTCCACCACTTGAAGCCCCTCATTGTCTTTGCATCCCAGGTTATTGATGGTTTCAGCTACAATTCCGAATGCAGAAGGAACACAGAACTGATTATCTCTTGCTGCTGTGGCAGAGCTCACCAGCCCTTCTCAGTGAGAAGAAGGCAATGTCTTCACGGATGAACATTTCCCCTCTAAAATTTCTGAGCCATGTACCACAGCCCCAACCTTTCAGCATTCTCTCAGAATCCTTTAACATGTTTTTTCCTTAGATGACTAGATGTGAAAATGTGCTTTCCACTCTTATTATTACATTACTGTTCCTTCTTTCCCTCCACTCCTTTATTTTCTAACTGCTTTAACATGTTTGAGAACAAGCAGTGCATGAGAGTGCAACTCACACTTTAAGAGACATCCATAAATTTAGACTTGAATTACTTTGCTGGTGCCATGCTGTGCAGTTGCTGGGGGGAAACTAGGCCAGTACAGAGTAGTTACTGACAGAAGATTTTCCTGTAATGGTACTGTTAGGTACAATTCAAGGGTCAGCATCTCCACTTTCCAAATATCTGTGAAGAGGCACAAACCCCCCTGAGTCTAGCTGCATTCCAATATTGCAGAAAATGAAAACCAAGCAATTAATCTTCCAGAAAATCTAGACTCATCACCTGAACTTCATGGGATACAACTCCCTTGACTGCAAAACCACAAACAGGCTCATGAGCATATGAAAAATCCAAGTTTTACTTTCTGCAGTTCCTACACTATTGGGCATCTCTCTCCTTCCTCCTGCACTGGACTAAAACTAAATGCAACCTTCCAACAGAATCTGACAGGGCTGAGGGAGCCACAGGTTAGGACTTGAACTGAAAGAAATTGAAGCCTGAGTGACCTTTTGACTCTGCTTGCAGGTACCCTCTGCAGAGTCTAAATCAAGTCTTCCTAACAGAAGACACAATCCTGCAACCTTGGCAGTGAATCTAGAAGGATTTTTGGCTTTTCTCCCAGGATAATGGATAAACTTGCTCCAGGCCTTAAATCTCTGTCTGTGGTAGAAGGCAGCAGAAGGTCCTCAGGGTCCTCAGATAGATCCCATCAGGAACCATCCATGAGGATGATAAGGACCAAAGAACAAATTTCCAGCCATGGCTTCTGGTCCATATTCTGATGAGTGGAATCTGCAGCTGCGAAGGAGCAGCTCTGAGGTTTACCCTTCATCACCAGCACATTTCCCTAACTTCTTAACATTTCATTACCGAGCCTGATGCTCCAGGGCATCACAGCTCCTATAGTTCTACACTTCACAAAATGCAGGTGATTGCAAAGCTGGGGATGAGCTGCTCTGTCAGTGTGATGAGGGCAGCACAAGCAAGGGCTGGGTGATAGAGTTCATCCCTATTCCCTCTTCAGAGCTGGCAACTGCTCAGTGTCTTCCCACCCTGGGCACCTGCCACCCCAGAAATCTCCCCACAGCCTCTGCTAAGGCAGCCCAGGCTGCAGTGGTGCCACAGCAGAGCTGTTCCATGCAGGTACAAGACAGGTTTTTTTAAATAAATCGGTCCTTCCCTATCCTTCCTCGCTGCTCAGCAAAATTTAGTACCTGCTAATCACAAGCTGATTATAAGGTTTTCCTTAGCCTGCTGGAAAGCCCAGCAGTGTAAGTGGGCCATTTTTCAGTGCTCATTAGGCACTCTCAGAGCCCAGCATCACACCGGTACACAAACAGAGGCAGGACTGCAGGTGCTGAGTTTGCTGCCAGCTGCTCGAAGACTCTGCCTGGATTCTGCAGCTGCAGAGCTGAGGGCACCTCACCCCAGCTGCTTCCCGGTGTCCCCAGCCTTGGCCTGACCCGCAGCTCACCTTCCCAAGGAGCAAGGAGGCTGTGCAGGCACCTGGGGACAGAGCAGAGAGGGAGGGAAGGCACAGCTCCATCGCACCACGGTCTTTGCACAGCAAAAAAAGCTCAGCCACAGTTTGCTGGCCCAAGAGCTGCTCCTTCTGATGGACCCACCATGATGCACCACATCGAGCCCACGAGCATAAATCCGTTTATGCTGTGGTGTTCCTAAAGACCAAAATGAAAGAGGGGCTTCTTTTACTCACACTGGGAAGGTATTTTTGCCATAAACCACTTCAGACCGAAGCAGCAGGTAAAGGAAGGGCAAAGACAGAGCAGTCAGGAGAGGTTAAGGTCAGCGGGATGGTACACAGGACCCTGCACTGCTCACCAACCCTCTCCTAACTCATCCTTTTCCCAGAAAAAATCTGTCAATGCCTTACTGCTTGACTGAGGTGGAACCCTTAATTAACATTTGCAAATTATTTTCATATCCCCAGGTAAGAGGTGCAATACAAATATGTGGCATTATAAAAGAACAGCCCTTATGCCTGAACTCCTTTAGTAGTGCAGAGAAAAAGGAATTACTTAAAGAAAAAAGAAAATAGTAAAACCCAAACCCAGACTTTGAAATGTCATCTGCGTTTCTGACCTCAGAAATAAAAAAGTACATTTAGCTGGGACATTTAAAGAATGCCAGAGCCTTCCATGTTAGCTTTACCTTTACCCAAAACAGGACAGAGGTCATTGTTCACTGCATCAGAGGATGACTTGTTAAAGTGCAAAACCCTTCTCAGAAAGCACTGTGCTTTGAACGTAACATCCTCGATTACATTTTAAAGTTGCCAGTTAAACAGGATTGCAGATAACAGGTTCTGGCAACCAGCAAAGCCAAAGGACAGGCTGATTTAAGTGACTCCGAACAGCGACCTGCAGAGATCAGCCCACTGCTCAAAAGAGACTCCCGGGGGCTCTGGGCTTTCTTTTTGAACTCGGTTTGAACGAGCAGTTAATGGGAGAGCCTGCCTGCATTCCTCCTTTATAACTAGGTACAAGCAAATGGGAGACAATGACAAATGACATTCAACTGTAACATCTTCTTTTTGTATTATTATTTAAAAAATGGCTTTTGTGAATGCCTTTGGGGTTCCACATTCTGCAGGGCAGATTTCTGCTCTACATCACACAAGTATAAATCTAGAATAATGTCAGTGAAGTCAAAGGAAATATTTGGGCATTACACAGGCAATTTTGAGCAGAACTGGTTAAGACTGATCTAATTACAAGAAGAGACAAGCAGATATTCTGCCATTAGCTAAGGGGTGAGGGGAGCACAGCAGGTTGCATGTGCTATTTTGATCAAATTTGACTTCATCACATGCAAGCTGGAGACTTTTAGGCACATAAAACTACTCCCCAAAATATTAAAAAATATTTTTATACATTTTTTGCATTTCTTGCCCTAAGGTACCAGTTTATATTTCCAATAACTGTATGTACATGAATCCTAAATTATATGGCAAGCAGAGTTTCAGCTTGGTGGAACAAGCTATGATCCAGGTAATTGCTATGATCCAGACTGACTAAGAGATCTGTTGAGCTTAATTGCTGTTAAGAGTTCATACCCATAAACATGGATATTTATTTCCTCTCCTCATGATTCCTCTGGCTTCCTACTTAAACTGGGAAACATATGCAGAGGTAAAACACTGTCTGCTGTGATGCACACGTTGTCTGGGAAGGAACTCTAATGTTTCACATTAATGCTGTCTCATTCACAAGCCAGATCCTATTCTAAGTGAACTAAAATCCTCCATAATTGCCTTAAAGCCCTGCTTGACACTCTTGTGACCACGAGTCAACAGTGCTGAGTCTACCATTTGCTTACGAAATTAAAGCATAATAATACCTACATTTCCTGGACTCATCCTCTCTGAAGCATAACTGGGCAGATGAAGAATTTTCAGATGTGCAAGACAAGCAGGTAAATATTAAGTAATACTCAAAAATGCCTTTACATGACACAACCTTACGACACTGACAGTTCTGCAATTAGCAATAGCAGTTCTGACCCGGAGAATTTCTGTGAATTTACAGCTTCTTTTTATTCTACCTTCAGCCTGCAATAGACTGCATAGACTAATGTAAGTTTGAGTAAACCAAATCCAAATAAATGCTAACAAAATAGAGTTTTAAAGAAAAAAAAACGAACAAACAAAAACAAACAAAAAAATCCCCTCCTCACATTTTTTCCCTGCATGCCTGATGCCTACTCCATCTTGTGCTCCTTCATACGATGCATCTTTCCTAGAGAGTTAATTTTGATCACTTGGACTCAGCCAGCTGTGTGGCAGCTTTCAAGCTTTGATGCACCAGGCTGTAACTTTGACAGAGCAGCCAACAAACCGACCAAGTTGGCATGACAGAAACACAAGCTCCAATTAAATCCTGTTGACTTAGCAGGAGCCTGTGAGGAGCAGCCCTGAGCTGGCAGCCAGGCCCAAGCAGCTCATTGAACCCACTGACCAGAATATTCAACAGCTTGTCTAAGAATCCTCCTCTCTAAACAGACATTAATCCCTGCCTTGGAAAAGTTCCCTGCTAACCCTGAGATGACTGACAGGTTTTTTTTCCAAAGAAAATATTTCAAAATACAAATATTTTTTCCTCTTTTGAATCATTCTTAATACTCACTCTCTTTTTAAAGATTTTCATACTCATTAAAATAACAAGATCAGCTGTGTTTGGTTGAAGCTCTCTGTATCCACCACTCAGTTCCTCAGCTGACACTGGAGCCTACAGACAGGAGATTTTAGAGGCAAAAATCAGGTCTCTCTCTGCAGTCATACACTGGGATGCACACAGCAGTGGGGTTAAATTATAATTATTGCAATAATTAAAGTAATCCCCCATAATGAGAGAACATCCCAGGAAATGAAATAAGCTGACACAACAGGAAGTTTCTTATTCCTCTATGCAAATGAACTCAGGTAACCGTAGCCTAAAATTTCTTCCATTGTGGAAACACATCCAGTATTTCATGAGTTTTGAGAAATAAAATGTTTTCTTCCCTTGGCTGCAGCTCCTCACTGGTCTCTCTGGGTCAAATAAATCTCCAGAATGGAAGATGAAGCCTGTGGCTTGGGTTATATATAACAGAAGAGTCACTGGGTTGACCTTACCTCCAAACAAACACTCAAAGACATTTTTCTCTCTGAAGGATAAAATACACTAATGCGGAGGCTGAAGATTTCTTTTTCTTCCCAGCTGCCCCCTTCCCTTAAAATGCCTGAACCTTGATGAGCAGTGACTCTGCACCCCACAGAATGCAGCCACAGGGCCCCTTCACTCCTCCTTGGGAAGTGCACTGGAATTCACTGGAAAGTAAGCTGGAATTTCAGCTTTGCTGAGGACCTATTGCATTTTACTGAAGGATTTACACATACATAAAAGTCTGCCAGAAAATAAACAAATGCTGCATCAGCTGAGCTTCTCAAAACCTGCAACAGTGTGACTGGATACCAACAATCCCACTCTTCTGAGAATGTTGCTGCATTACTGAGAAAGAACAAAGCCAAGTGCTACAGAAACACCTCAGAAAACCAAACCCCATTCTTTTGCAGCCCTGTACCACACCAGTGTTTTCAGACACCAGCCGTTTTTCTTGATTTACCAAAACCTCTCAGGTGTTTCTACCACTCAACAATCAGTTGCTCCTGGCCAATTTTTTTTTCTCCCTTCCAGACCACAGTCAGCAGCATCCCTAGACTGTAACTTTGCTTTATAGCCTCAGGCCAGTTACAAAAAACAGCACATTTGTTGCAGTGAGATAAATGATTCCGAGGTACCAAGGAGCAGAAGGACTTGGGAAAAGCTGTCCAACTCTGAAAAAAAACCCCCACGCACATACATGTTCCAGAAGTGATGGGAGAAAGGTGGGTTTTTTTACAGAGGAAGAGATTCATGGGATGCTCTCTCCTACTGCCAGGTTTACCTGACACAACAGGCACAAAGCAGAAAGTCTGTGCCTAAAACAGAGGAGATGCTGCCAGGCATTCTCTTTTTTTTTTCTAAACAGGTGAAGATTTAAAAAATGGAGTGTCAGAGATGCTCTCTGAATCACATCTGGTGTGCATAGAGCCACAGAACACTGCAGGAATTTCGAGAGCTGACCAAAGAGCTTGAAAACTGGCCTTGGAATGTGAGAGTCAAACAGGATCAGTGAGCTCCTTTAGCACAGGAGAGGGGCAGTGTTCACTCAATTACTTTGATAATCCCACACTGAAATGGTGGGAGTTCTACTCCCGTGATCCAACAGCTGGATGCTCTTTGACAGGATGCACTTCCTTGGAAAATCTCACTGGTGTGTGTTCAGCATCAAAATGCAGATTCATGGGATAGGCAATCCCGCTGAGTTTTCTTTGCCCCCATGAAACATGCTCTGCTTCCACAGAATTTCATCTCCTGAAATCCCAATCACCGCTTTCTCTGCGGCAAGATGCCTTAGTTCTGGGTCGCTTCTGTAAGATTCTGAAGGACCAGCTTGGATTTGTTAAGGCAGGGGAGCAAAGTGAGGATGTGCACTCCCTATTTCCACTGATGGAAAGGGATGGCTGAGCAGCAGCTTGGATTGCATGACTGTGCTCTTTCCAGTAATTAGCATCTATGGTACAGCAAAGCAAAACAAACAAAACTGGTGCAGGGATATGGGACACAATTCAATAAAGATTTTCCTAACTCTAGAAACAGATCACCAACAGACTCAAATAGGTTTCTCCACTCTGCACAGCCTTTAATAGCACTCCCTAGAGAAATTAATTTCCTAGATAAACACTTTTTTTAAAAAAAAAATCACACTAATTCTACTGTGACAATTTTTGTGTTTAAGTAGAAAATAGAACTGCTACATATTCATTAGACATGGAACAACTTTAAGTGTTGTGCCACACCATTAATATTTATTTTAGTCTCTTTTTTCTCCTGTAAGAAGCAATACAATTTTTCAAACCATCAGTTCACATTACTAAAATAGGAAAAAAAACCCCCAAAAACATGATAGGTGAAAATGAAACACACAAGGCCTTAATTCAGTGAGTAATAACTTACATAATTTAATAAAACAGGACAGGATTCCTCTCACTGAGGTCAAAGGAAATAACCACATGCTTTAAGTTAGCTCTGTACCCACAGACCTCGCTGCTGTTTCCCATTGATTCTTACTTGGAGGGAACACTACTGGAAAATTGTTCCCTGTTGCTCTCTCAATCTTTTGCTGGAGGTTATCAGAACAACAGAACGAGACACAGGGTCTTCTCCCAACATTCTGGTTTATTTGCACCAGCAACACGTGACACAGCAGCCTGGGACCAGGACAGCTGAGGAGAACACTCCTCCTCCTGCCTCCTGCTGCCGGCGCCGCGCCGTCCTTGGGAATGCTGAGCAGTAAATGAAGAGGTTAAAGCCAGGAATGTCTCTGTGTATGCAGCAGCTGGGTGGAATTAATCACCTGGACAAGAAACCAAGAGTCTGCCAGTGCCCTTTGTGAAATTAAGAGTATAAAGAAACTGTACACAAAGCAACGCAGCACAGCAGCAATGAGGTTTAGCTCAGCCTGGATGTTATTTTACCAAAAGAGCAATCTGCACAGCAGAGATTACTGAGAATTAGTCCTGTTTTCTAAATACATTTAGTGTTTGTACACACTGTTCCATTTCCACTGGGAATGCCTACTAGGTACCTGCAGAACTTGAAACAGTTTGGTGATCCCTAGGACAGCCAGCTGCAGGAAATGATTTACTGTGAACACACCACTCACAAGAGTAAGTTATGCCAAGGATTTACTGCAATTTCATATAAGCAAAACAAAACACTGCCTTTTGAAGGGCATCACAGAAAACTATCTTTTCAACTCCTGAAATGAAAATAAATGCCTTTTTTCACATCAGCACACAGTAACAATCTCTCAAGCATTTCCACATAAAAGCTTCTTAAGCTTTGAAATGGCATATTTAAGCTAATTGTTCCATACTAAAAGAAACAGGAAAGGCAGTAAAAATTGTGTTCCTCCTCTTTACTTTTTCTCCATTATAATTCTTGATATATTTTCTTACATAATTACCAAAACTGAGTTCATCTATCTTAAAAATAAAAGAACTAAAATATGCATTTACCTTTTGCCATTTCTTTTCTACCCCCTCCTTTTAAGCTGTAAAATCATGTTCTGAAGCCACTAAAAGTAGCACGACATCTGTGAAATGATGCATTTTGTTTCTAATGCATGCACTCAGCTGTAGATTTGACTTTGAAGTACTTAATTCTGAAATATCTAAAATAATCCCATGTCCCAGGGAAACAGCACTAAAGCACTCAGAACCACGTCCTTCTTACAAAAGGGTCACGGTGAGAAAGGGACCAGACACACCTCATCCTTTTCACTTCTTTCCTGTCCCTCAAAAACCACACAGCCTCTTTGCTCCACACATCCTCAAGGCTCACATGTACCCAGAAAGGAATTCAGAAGACATGATAAGAAAAGTTTTAGGATGAACTGTCTCAGACAGTAGATAAGGTAATGGGATGCAGAGTGGTAAGGCCAGACACAGAGCTGTAACCTAAAATGAATATGTCTGGTAAGAAAGCTATTTTGTGTTTATATTTCAACTTCCATTGCTTCATTTTTTGTCCTTCTCATTCTGTTCCTGTTAACTTCTTGGGCAAGCCACACAATTCCCTTTAGAGCTCAGAGTCTGAGCAGAGGATTACTCCAGCAGCCACAACACATGGAGGAATGTGACATGGAGAAGTTGGGGAGAGGCTGCAGCTTTGATTTAACCCACTTCTTGGAGCTAGAGGTGAGGAGGAACAAGGACTGAAGTCCCAGACATTCACATCCATAAGAAAAACATAAAAGTGTTTCTCAGACAGCCATGCTAAGACTTTCTCTGAACCATAGCACTGTTTCCAATACTCCTCCAAAATGAGAACTGCAAAATACATGTTTTTTTCCTGCAATACAGTCCTTTTTTCTTGAGCACTGCAAATACTCACTGCCAATTACCAACTTCTTGCTTTGCCTGTTTACAGCTATATGATCTTAGCAGCTGATGGCAGAGACAGAGATGTGGCATCTCCTCACCCAGAGCAGACATAAGCATTCACATGATAAACTTGCTTGCCTCACATGCCTTTAACTACTGGTGATTTACTTAATCAGGTCTCACAAAGAAGAGAATTAAACTCATAGCTATTAGAAACAATGACTGCTTTTTAATAGAGACAATAATTTTGCCCAGGCTGGCTGAATCCATTCACTGTCTCTGTGATTTCCCTCTGTCTGTATATTACTGCAGTCACACCCTCACATGCTCTCACTTTGCTTCTGTAAGGCCTTTTCAATAAAATTAACACCACTGCAAACTCACTCCTTGACTCTGCCAAGCAAACTGCATGACCCTACTCATTAGAGTCAGAGACCCATTCATGCAGAGAGTAGCAAATCCACCATCTATTAAAATAATAAAAAAAAAAGTATCCCAGAATTGGGAGAATTATTCAGAGTTGTACTCTGCTGGCAGCAGAAATATGTTATGAAGTGAAAACTACCATTTAACTAAGGAAGAAAGACAGCCAGCTAGACAGAGACACTAAAGGGAGAGAAATTCTGAAGCCCTTGTCAGACTCAGGGAAGCAGCAGCAGCACTGGAGCTCTCGGGGCCAGGCCATGGCAGCACAATTCCACAGACTGAAGACAGCAATCCTCACTGAAGACAGACAATACTCAGCTCAAAAAGCAGGACACGCTTTTGCATCAGGATTTTCTCCATGAGCAACGCTCATTAAAATGAGACCAATCTTTCAATCTGTGCCATGGGTATATTTGAAATGGTAAATCACAGACACACACATTTTCTGGCCAGAGTACCATAAAATTCCTATTAACTGCCGTTTGCTTCAGCTGGGACCTCAGTACTAACTGTTCTAGTAGCCTCAGAAATATTGTACACACATTTTTCCTCTTTAATGTTGAGATATCATGACTGTCAGAAATTAAGATCCAGGATCATGGGATATTTTCTCCTAACAAGAATACATTTTGCTGTGGATATAGCCCAATTCTGAAGTCTGGTAGCTCTGGGATGAGCATGTTAGTAAGAATAGGGAAGTTAAAACGAGTATTTCCCTAGGTTCCCATGGGAACACAACACCTCCAAAACTGGACAGTTTCCAGATACTGGGTTAAACACTTAATAAAATATATTTTAAAAGGCTATTCCTGAACTTTTCAGCAGTTTCCCAGTTACTATTCACTGGAACTACAGGCTCTGGGCACAGAGAACCATTAAAGCACAGGGGAACTTGGGGAAAAAGCACAGCCCAGCACACAGGAAAAACACTGGGAGGTAGCCAGAGGAGTTGGAGCGTTTGAACAGCTAGCCCAAGTGTTTAGGAATGGAATGGGGATGACACTCATCAGTGCTTAGTGCATAATGTGTTCACAGCTTCAGGCACCCCTCACACTGTGTTTTCCAAGAACAATTCCTGCTGCCTGCCACGGGTTTGTCCAGCCAAACACACCTGCTACCCAGCTGCTAAGGGAAAGACCTTCTGGAGTTCAATACCAGTCATGTGGGGAGAGGTTTGTCAGCACTTTGAGATAAAGAAATTCTGCCTCAATTTCTGATGCACTGGGGAAGATGAGAGGAATTCCAGGAAAAAAGGCTAAAGCTGGTGAAGTGGTGGACTTGGCACTGCTGGGGTAACGATCAGGCTTGATGGTCCTAAAGTTCTTTTCCAGCCTGAATGATTCTGTGCAATTCCTGAACATGACCAACTGCATTCCATCTCTCCCTAAGCTTTCCAAATGCATCAGGACTTGCAGCCTAAACCAGGACTTGTTGATGTCCACAAGATGCTTTTTTAAATTGCCATTTCATTCCTCTCCAGTGACTAGACCACGGAGCAGATCCTATCTTCTCAGGATCACAGATCTGTTAGCAATAATTACAACAGACCAGTTGCAAGCTAACCAGAAAGCTGATGAAAATAGAATTCTCCTTTTGAAACTAAAAATATCAGGGGCTCTTAATGGAATAGCAAGAAAGGCTTGGTGAGCATTAAACAACAGATGAGATTAAGAATGTGTTAGACACTTAATAGCACTGTATCCAAATGTACCCTATTAATAGGGAGATTTCTCAATTGCACTGATTTTTAAAGAAACAAACCCCTAAAGGTGAAAGAAGCAGACTAATAGAATTCTATCCACTGTGCTATTTTTCAAAAAACAGAAAGATAAACAAAATGAGAACTTAATCTAGAATACCACTGGGATAACATAAATTAGGAAAGTGCAGATTCGGACAATAACACAGGCTGTGGTTCAATTAAAGTCTTTGATCATTCAAGGTAAGTACACTGGAAAATGAAATTTTCTGCCTTATTTGATTTCTTTAGGAAATAATCTCTTTTTTCCTCCATTTCTACCCAAAGTACCAAAAAACCCACCCCAAAAAAAACCCTAAAAATCTTCCACTATTACCTCAGTGGACACAAGCTTTTCTCCCATCCCTGAAATCAGAATTTCTTGTATCTGTTACTTCATCCATATTGTACTTTAAATATGCTGCTGCTATAGTGCTCTTACATTTCAATTTGCTTGTGCTATTTCAACATTTCCTACATAGGAAGAAAACTGTTTACTGAATAAAACAAAGTCTATCCTCACTCAAAACAAAACCTTCATTAATCTCGCCTAGACTTCAGTTTCTTTTTTGTATAGAAAACAAAAACAAATCCTATAGATGTCTGGAAAGGTATCCTACAATGAGAAACTTCAGGATATTTATTTAATTTCTTAGACTGAAAGTAAGTTTGGAACCACCACTTCATGTAACACCTTTTTGTAAGATGCAGGCACAAACCAGTCATCTTCAGAGACTGTTTATACTTAAAGCTATTCCCTTAGGCTGATATTTCACAGTTAACTTAAAATATTAGCACCATCATATACTGCATTCTAGGAACATTTGATTGGAGAACAATCTGCACAGGAAAAACTATGGCAAAATGGATATATCCTGAAATGGATTTCAAGAAAGCAAATTGCCACACCACATTCTTTTGTCTTTCAAGCCAGGACAGACTTGTCACCATGGTATTTCAGGATTTGATTAAGAGCTGCAAAGAAAATGAAAATGTTTTTGGAGCACATTTATCAGACATTATTGTCTATATTTTTTTTTATTGATGAATTCACAACAGCAGCCATTTGCACCCTGAAAGTTCTTTAAGAGTCTATAAAAAATTGGCATCGGTTACAGTGCGCAAGAAGGAAAAGAAACAATCAAGAAACAGTTAGCACTGGATAAGTGCACATCCTAACCCCAGGAAACAAAAGAACCATTTCTCTTGTGTTGCAGCTTGTCACCTTCCCAGCAGAGACTTGTAGATTTACACAGGAGGCGAGACAACCCCAATCCAATCTTAAAACATCTCAATCATTCAGTCTTTTTCCTTGACCCAACTTATCACTTATCCCCACAGACCACAGCAGTTTCACCAGGATGCTCTGCCTTCAATTTTTTCCGAGCTGGCTCTTCCAGGAGCAGGGCTGAGCAGTGCTCCAAGGACTGAGCAATTTCATCAATTGTCCACTTGTCTTCCTGCAGGGCGTGCTCCTCCAGCGTGAACGGCCCCTGCTTGGTGCGGGTCAGCTCCTGCACAGTGGCACAGGTGGAGAGGTCTGCAGCACAGGAGGAAACAGGGATTGGACAAAGTACATGGATAAACTTTACAAGTGTGTAACCACTTCCAGCTCACTTAAAATGCATTTTTGTAAGTAGCCTTTTACATTATTCTGCTTTGTTTGACAAGGAAGGTCATGACGATTTATCACTCGTTTGTATCTTCTGAAATTTGACCCAAGGAAGTCCTTTCATTTCAATTGCTGTCCAGTGTAGTAAAGAGTTCAGAATCTGACAGAAAGCTGTCAGGAATTTTCCCAGATTTAGATCAGAATGAAAAGTGAGGAAATAATGTCATACGATGTAAGCAGAACATTCTGCATTCTCAAGTGACCATGAACTATTTTTCCACACATTTTGAGGCCTTAGCACTTCTTGCCTTCAAGAGGTATTTTTAACACTTTTATCTTGTGCTGCCTACCAGGATAATAGAAAAACTAAGATAAAGAAAAATAAAAAATACATACAAATGCTCTCTTATGTTATATAAATACCAGCAGAACATAATTACATACAAAGAGGCTACAAAACATAACAGCAACAAGCGCTGATTTGTAAGCACATGGGTACACTAAAATATTCTCTCCCATCCTTTCTGATGCTGGAAGTTTATTTCATTTTCAATTTTTGAAAAGAGGCCAGCCATGGACAGACTTTATCTTGGTTTGTCATTAAAGGGCTAAACATAAGCCAGTATACTCAGGAGGCAGTAGCAGAAATCTTGGACTTGCCTAAGCACAAATAACAACATTGAAATTCACAGGGTTATCCCACATTACCTGCTTTCCTGTAAATGTATCATTCAAAAAAAAAAGGTTTGAAATGGATTATCTATTCTCCATCATGCAGTTTGATAGATACAGAGCACAAGACAAATAACCCTGTGGGAAAGCAAAACTATTCGCACTTCAGGCAGAGGAGAAAGAAAACACTCGAAAAATCATCACCAGTGTGGAAGTCTTTCCAGCAGATAGGGTTTATTATGTGCATTGTAATGTTCTGTGCAATCTGTTTTCAAAATGTGATGAATAATGTTTAAAAAGACAGTATCTTTCTTCTTCTCATCCTTAATCTGAGTTAGCCTTAACACAAGAAAGAGGGGGGGAAAAAGCCCCCCCCCTTTCCTTGCATTATCTTGCTCAGTGTTATTGCTTGCTCCATTTTTATCACCTGGCCCCCAAGGTCCCTGGCAATTATTTAGCCATCATTCCCCCATGCCCCTAAGGAAATTACCTGAGTTTATAAAAACAACTGATAGCACTACAATTCTAAAAAATAACACACAGGTTTAGTTACTTGAGATATACAGAACGACAAAAATTTTCCATGAACACGCATTTGTTCCTTACATTGTCATGTTCGTTTTTCCTTTTCATGCCTACCTTTGCCAATGTCACTGACCAGGCTCCTGACATAAAAGCCACCACCACATTCGACATCTGGAATGTTAGAAGTGACATGGTAAATTGCCAGTGCCACGTGAAATCTGCTTTACAGAGAAGCCATGCCCCCACATAAATGTAAAAACGCGCTAAGCAAACAACCCAGTGATAAAATATTTATAGGATGCAACATCAATTATTCATCCTCTAACATATGTGAGGGTGAAACTGCTAAGCTAGACAGGAGGGGAAGCAAATAAAATGGCAACTGTACTAACTCACCAGAATTTAAGTACCTGCTATGGTCTGTTAAGAAATGCTTTGGTCCTATTCATTTTAAGCATTTCAGGTTGATTCATATTTCTAAAGATGAAAGCAAGTTATTTCAAGTACAGCCTAAACTGACTATCAGTGCTTTTCAGATACTGCAGACAGGCAGCTCCATTAACATTTTAAAATTCACCTTTAACTTTCCCTGCTCTCTCAGCCCTTCCCTTACCCCTGTGCCAGTGATCAGTTACTTGTCACCCAACCATAAAGAAAGGGCTGAAGTCACAGAGCACTGAGTTCTGTCACTCATACCTGTTCATCATAAAACATCTGGTCCACCACAGGACTGGGGATCATCTGGGCAGACAGATCCATGCAAGGCATCATCCTGACCTTACAGTAGCATTAAACATTTAAAGAGTCTTTTCTTTGGTTTATTTATTAGTATGCTTCTTAATGTACTACCCAAGTTTCTTGATGAATAACAGAAGGAAGGATAAGATCCTGCCTCTTCAACAAGAAAAGGGTCTGACAGTAACTGAAACTGGTCCTGGGAGAGATGCCAGCAAGTCTGGGCATCTGTGTGAAAGAATGGCAAAGTGATGTAAGCAGACCTGAGAGCAGAACAAGCTGGAGGTTGCAAAATCATGGACAGATGCAAATAATCCCCTGACCAGTCTCAGAATTTTCCCTCACTGAGAGATTAGATATAATCAGCTTAACTTAAAACCAAAATACAGTGCTTTTAATACAAAGTGAAAGCCTCTGCACATGGGCTCACACCAAAATAAGTAGCTGAGTGAAATGAAACCCATTTCACTCTCTTAGTCCCAATTCTGACTGTAAATAAACATTAACAAGCTGGGAGCATTGCTCTATGTAATAATCTTTGACCTTTACCCAGCGTGAACAGTGGTGGCTGGAACTGCTGCAGAGAAAGGCTGTACACTCTCACTGGCCGAGCAGGTTTTGCTTCCACTGCTTCCCCTCTCTTCATCAGAGTTGAAAGCCTTTCTCCATCCTTCTTCAAAGCAGAATAGCTGATCAGACAGAGCATGAAAATGTGTGTCATAACAGGCTTCCCATTCTCCAGATTCTGGTAATATTATATTAGGCTAGCACGCATTTTACTACTCTCCAAGTATTCACAAAAACCTACAAACCTACCCAGCCAGTGCTGCTGAAATCTCTTGGACAGAGAATGATCCCATTTACCAGTAGCCACATAAACCAGACAACAAGAGATGGCCCTGTATTTCTCTCTTGCTGTACGGATTTAAAAGCATTTTATCACTCACTTTGCAGTTTATGAAATAAAAGGGTTTCTGTCAGGGTTACAACACCTGCAGCTGCCTCTAATATACCGTGTCTCAGAAGTCAGCAGGGCATCCTCTGTTTCAGTGTTATGTTGAGCTGAGCATTGGGAACCACTCAGGCAACTCCTGTAATTCTACATTGCACCTTTCCTTGTCCCACACCAGGGTCTTTCTTGAACAGCAGCTGCCATGTTCTAGGCTGTTTAGGAAACCACTACAGAACCACAGAAACTGATTTCAGTCATTACATGGAACTTTATCCAAAGCTACGACTTCGGTCGCGACCGAAAGATGACCACAGAAAAATCCAAAAGGATCTTGCTCACAATATTAGAGGGCAATTTGGAACATGTTACATGAAGCAGAACACGTGGGGCATTACTGACCTTACAGGGCTCACACTGGAACCACAGTAAGTGACACATGGCAAATGCAAAGGAAAGCAGGTTAGCTTAAATCACCATAAAAGCCATCTGTCACAAGCTAAGTCATGCACACTGACAGCTACTATGGCTCACCTAACCAGAAGAAATCTGCTAAGCTACAGAAGCTCAGTCATTCATCACTCATTCATACTCTAAGTTTTCAAAAACTAATTCAAAGTCATTTAAGGCACTTTCACAGAGACGTCAGTAAGACTGCAAGACAGAAGAAAAACCTTGCAAAGCCGTTTAACACTTTTGCTACTTTACACAAAACACCCACAAGCTCCAGGTCACCATTTGTGCTGGACCTTCAAATGGGCATGACCTGCACTTGCAAATGGTGAACTCCTGACTGCCTGGCCTCTATCCTCTAATCAAAATGTGCCTTAATACTTCAGAGAGAACTGACTTCTGTTGGCAAGTCCTGACAGCTGAACACAACTGAGTATCATGGAACTTACAGTGGGGGAACTTGCATGATGTCCCCTGTGAACTTCTGCAGAACATTTTCAAGATCTCCTTTTGTTACCTGGTCTGTGGAAAGAAACAGTCAGTATGTTAGTATTGATTATTCACATGGCACTAATGGCATCAATCACATTCTGCAAGCAGATACAAGTAAGAGTTCCCTCTCTTCTGAATTTAGATGGGGTGATAAACATCAAAGAAAAAAAAAAACAGATTATAGGCAGGAATATAAGTTGTCACAAAAGGAGAGGAACAAACTGTGCAAGGTGATCAGGACAATCTGGATACTTTCAGAAGGGTAGAAATCCTCCTTAATGTTTTCTTTCCTAATTCCCCTCTCTTAGGGCTGCAAATTCATCTTTCTTGGAAACTGTGTAAAGGCTACAACATTTGAAATATTCTTATTTTTCTAAAAAGCACCAAAAAAGAATAAAATGCTCATCTAACCCTAGGAACTTCTCTCTAAGAGAACCTAACTGCAGGGAAAAATACAACAGATTATTAGAGAACAAAACCACTGGTGTAGAAAAAGACTTAATCTAAAGCAACACATCAAAATTTCCCTGTCAAACAACTAACCTGCAAATGTACTCTGGGGTATACTTAGGTATTAAGTAAAGCAATTTTACTAACAAAATTCTGTAAAAGAAAGACAGCTGGTTTAGGCAATGTACTTTTTCTTTTAAGAGTACATATAGACATCTGTCTCACTTTAATTGGAAGGCTGGAACAAAAGTAGCTGATTGCACTGGTCTTCTGAAGCTCTATTCAACAGAGATGATATTCATCCCTAATTTGTTTAGAGAGTGCAAACTTAAGATCTGTAATCACAATGCACTGCAGTGCATATCCACTATCTAGGGTTTGACTAGCCCTGTTTCTCATACATTATATTTAATTAGTGCCATCCCTGCTGAATCAACAGCATTCTGGAACAAACCAACCAAATTTATTTATCAAGCGTTTGTTGTATTTTGAAACAAACCTTTACTTGCAAACCTTAAAAGCCAGATGTACTTCATGCTGTAAGTAAAAAAGATGAGATTTCTTTTCACAGCAGCTCTGGGGGATGATTCTGTGGCTCCTCACTTCTATAAAGCACACTTTACAGCCTCGAGAGCAGATGCTGTCCCTAGGCCCAGCAGCCATCCCAAGATGTGTTATTAACAGCAAGATTGCAAGGCACAAGGCACAAAACTCCAAGATGCTGAGAGAGACCAATTTATAGTGGAATACAGGCTAGGAACAAAAAAAATCAATTGTACAGCAACTCTGAATCTTCTGAAGAATTTCTCACACCATTATTTCAATCTCACTCCTATTTAGTAACATATCACTACAAGACTAGATGGTGGAAAGCCAGCATGGCCCCACTCCATGACAGCGATCCCGTCAGCCCTCTTGTGAAGCCCAGGCTGCTTCAGGTTAAAATGCACTATTTAAGACCTAAGCACAAATGGCCCTTGGAGTTCTCCTTCCAGTCTTCACCCCGTGGACTGCATTTGTAGCCAGGGCATTTAATGAGACACCTGAGTTCAGTTCTGGCTCTGATCTCATATTCCCTTGACTGAGAGGTTACATGTGGCCTCTGAGGAAGTCACTCATGATACAGGCAACCTCTGTCTCAGGAGAAAAAGAAGTCCCCATGTGAAGAATGATGCATCAAGCCATTAAAAAACAAGATATGTGTTGAGTATTACCAAAGTAAATATTTAAAAATGCATTTGCTAAGATCTGGTGTGCTTTTGAGCGCTGGTGACTATTGACTGCTTTTCCTGCTACAAAGGAAGGAAAGTTACCAAACCACAAGGTGCCAATTATGCCACTACCTCAAAAAGCCTTCAATGAAGGGTGATTCTGCCCTGTGCTTGTTAACAAACTACTCCAAAAGAGAACACAAGAACTATCCATGACAGTGTACCAGAAGTTCTGCAAATGACCTCAATTCAGTCTGACCCAGCAGAAATTATTTGAAAACAGAGAAGCAGAATCCTGAAAGGACTACACTTTCCAAATTATTCAGGTAGCTCTATTAAACATATATTTCAGCATAATCATCAGAGACCTGAGAAAGGCCTCATTAATTTTGTTCTCCATGTCTGGATATAGCCTGTAGGCAGCTGGGAGGAAGTGGGTTTCAGAATGTACATTCTTAGACACAGTTACAAATATTAAAAAAGGGCTACTAACATTAATGTGCTCAAAAAAGCATCAGAGGAATACTAAATGCTACTTGCTTCCAAAGTCAGCATCTGACAGCCTGGCAGCAGTGTGAAACCCCAACCTCTCTTCACATGGAAATGCAAACTCCTTGTCTGGTAAGGAACAAAAAGCTACGAGAAGCACAGAAGGGGTTAAAAGCAAGGAGCTCTCTTCAGTACATCCTGACATTGTGACTAACTGCACAGTTTGCTTCCCAAGCTGCTGTCTAGGGACACTTTGAGGACTAAAATGTAACACTTAGAGTTAACACAGCTGGCAACTTTCTGCAGGCACTTTCCTCTTATGTTCCAATGAAGTCAATCAAGTAGAGTTTTATACATCTTGCAAACTGGTTTAGTGCCCTTTCTCTGCACTAAGGCTCAAGTCTGAATGAGGCTGGCACTGCAGGATTTCCTATTCCCTTGCTCTGCTTCTTCAAGGATCCCTGTAAGTGTCAAAAGAAAACTGAAATTCAACTCAAACATCTGGTTTGCCTTTTCTTGGAGTACCTATTAGGGTTAGAAATCAGGGATGGTGGGCCAAAGAGAATATCCTGCAGAAAACCAAGCTGCTTTGGAGAAGACACTGGAAAAGATGAGAAATACAAAACAGGTAGGTAACATGGAGAGCAAAAAAGGAGTATCCATGCTCTTTTCCTTCTGAAGAAATCACATCTGACTGAACAACAACAATGTGGAAAGCAACTGAGATCAATGTCACAAGCATTTCTTTCAGCTGTCACTTTAGGCAAAAGGAAACTGCACCCCAAACTGCACTGCCCCAAAATGCCAATGCTGCTTTTCATGATACCACGTGATGAACTGGATCATACAAATGATCTCAGTTTAAAATGACAAGCAACTCAAAAAAAGGGGGTATTTTTAAGCCAAATCAGCTCCCCAAGCACACAGTCTCACAGAAAGGTAAACCACCATAACAGAGGTGGGAACTGCTGTAACAGGAGCTGCCAGGGAGATAAACACACACAAAAACAACACTCTAAATCCTGTCTTCAGTGAACAACACAAAATTAAAAAAGCAAAACTGGCATTTCAAAAAATGAATTTTCATTTTTTTAACTAACTGACCATGGAAGTTGCATTTATGTGAAATGGTATTTCACAGCTTATATGTGAGCAAGGCTCTCTGAATACTTCTTAGCACAGCATAACCACAAAATTCCATTTTGAGAGGTACAGGTAAATACCAAGAAAGTGAATCATCACTTCATTCAACCATCATGAAGTACTGGCAACTCTAACATCATGTGGATGCTCAGGCCTCCAGAAGCTTAGAGACTTAGAATTTGATCCTGAAACATAAATAAATGATCCAACATCCCTGAATAACATGGCCTAGTAAATAACACTATTTAGAATGTGGACAAGAAACTCATGCTTGCCTGCCTCATGAGAAAAGGAAAACTGCAAAAGAAATGAGATTGGGAGTGAGAAGTGAAATCTAAGCTATCTTTTTCATCATGCTATTAAAAAAAGATTATTTACTTCATGTATCTGTTACCAGGTACAAAGAACGTCAGACCTGTTGAGTTGCTAAGCAACTGGTTACCTATTATTTTTTAAATTTTTTTCCCAAGGTTGTGAAAGAACTTATAACAAATAGATTTACTGTGTTACTACATTGTTTCTGAGATGCCCAGCAAAGACACAGTCAGGATGAGTTCTGAAACCTTAAACCCTTGCACTGTGCTGTGTCAATCAGAAAATTTCATTTATTAAAGATGCAAGCAAGAGGAAGGTCTGGAAGATAGCCATATGTAGAATGTAGCTTATGCTATCCTCATTAAATGTTAAGCAGTCTGTAGTGGTGTCCTAGAGGGAAGATCCAAGTACTTTATTCCTCCACTGGCCTTAAAGGCTTTTGCTAAGAGAGGAGTGCTGGGACTACACTCGAATAGAGGAAAATGTTACTGGACACAGCACATCATTTGTCAGCCTGTCAAAGATTTAAAATGACACAGTCCTGCCCAATTCTATTTCCTCCCTCCTAATCTAATGCCTGGTTTGTTTTTTTCCAGCAGAAATGAACACTAGCATTGGACATAATTGCATGAAGCTGGTTTGCATTATATGAGCACTGAAGTTGAAGATGAAATAATCTTAGTTTAATTTCACATTTAAACTTAATTCTGAGTCCCAAACATCTCTTCCGCTTTCCTGTGACAGAGCCACTTATGCCTTCAAATTACATCAAGTGCACAGATACATTTATGCTTACCATAAGGTTTTTCTTCAGTTACTTTTCCTGTAGCATCTAATGTATCAGTAGCCTTGCCCAGCATTCCAATGGCAGTGTACTTCTGGGAAGGAATAAGAGAGATTAGTGAGTTATGAGTTCATGGTTGTTTCTTAGGATTTTTTTTTCTTTTTTCTTATTTTTTTAAGATAAAGACTGCAACTACCAATTACTTCAAATCAGAACAGGAAGAACACTGCCCAAGTGGTCAATCCAGCAACTTTGGGTAAGCAAAAGTCAAGATGAAAAGACAAAGAATCAAACAAAAAGTAAATCCTGTATTACATGTGCCTGTGATTTCAATTTTAGAAACCCAAGGAAGAAGCAACATGGAATCTAATTTTTACTCTAAATACATCAATACCATAAAGAAAATAATAGGGTAGTAACATCAAAGTCTCTGTGGGGTGTCATATGTCACAGCTGAAGCAAGGCACAGAGGAGTACCTTTCACAGACAATTTTTCTGTTCCTTTGCACATTAAAAAAAAGACACAAAGACCTTCACTTGTGAAAACAAAATACTCACTGCCAAGACAAAGCATCACAGTGGTTCTGCCATGAAATGCAGGGATATGCAGTAGCTGAAGCTGCAGTTTGAACTCCTTGGGATCTGGTAAGGACCTTGTGATCAGCACAAGGAGTTCAAGGTCACTGAGCAACATCTGTTCATCCTGAGTTCTCTGAATATTTATTTCAGGGTTTTTCAGGGTTCTCCTCTAAACAGTTCTTCAGTGTATGCGTCCTTAGTTTGCAAGAAGGAATCAACCTCACCCCAGGAGAGCAGCTCTTGTCTTTACTGCATGTCACCTGATGCTCTCCTGTACCACATTTTCACCCGAAGAACTGCCATGCTCTGAGCACACAGCACAACCTGCTACAGCTGACAGAGGCTTCCCTGAACCAGCTGCTCCATGACCTGTCACAGGCTGTCAACACACCAAGGCTCACTCTGTGATGTGTCTGAGTCAAGTTCAGGGGTACCATCAGGCATTACATGGATGGTCTGACCCATTGCCTATCCCGTTCCAGTCCCCTCAGCTTCCCTACAGTAAGTCCAGAGAGTCTGGGAGGGAAAAATCAAAGTGTTCCACCATTTCCCAGTAAGGTTCCAGTGAACTTACTCCCAGCTGAACTAATACAAATCTGAGGATCTATCTTTTAGAAGCAGGCTGACCAAACTCTACTGGAACACATCCAAACAGGCACAAGCACTAACATTTTACTGTGAGATGCAATGCATCCTGCTTCATGTACTTGCAAAGTACAAACAAGCTCAAGTAATAACAGTGTAGGCACATAAATCACACCCACATCACTGGACTGGTAAGACATGCCTTGATTTTGTTCCATGTGACAACCTGCCACTTCAATGTATTTCTTCAAGCAACTGGAAGCAGCAAAATGGAAGCAGCAGAAATAGTCAGACAAAAGGCAGCAGGGTGCAGACTTCAACATAAAAATAACTGTATTCCTTGCTTACTTCATGTGCTGGGTTAGGCTGGGAATACAGAGAACTTTCTTCATAGTAGCTGGTATGAGACTATGCTTTGGCTTTATACTGAAAAAAGTGTTGATAAGACAGAAGTTTCCATTACACTTATTAAAGTGCCTTTATCACAACCCACAAGTTTTATCTTTTTTCTGGTTCTGTCCCCATCCCACTCTGAGGAGTAAGCAAACAGCTGTGGGGTGTTTTAGCTGCCTGCCACGTTCAACCACAACACCACATTAGGGCTACATTTTTCCTAAATACTGCAGATGTCTGAAAACTCTGCCAAATTAGGGATTTTAAAATAAAATTATTCAAGTTCAACACTTCTGGAATGCATGAAAAAAAGAATAAAAGAACGGATGAATGCTGCTCCACAACAAATATTTAAATAAACGTTAAGGTATATTACCTTTTACTACTGTATTAGCTGTTAGGACCGTAACACTGACTGCTTTCTGAGACATTTAATGATCTGGTTCTGAACATTTAATAGCATTGCCAGAAAGTCACTATTCAGCACCTATCCTAGAGATTAATAAAAACATGTGAGCATATCATCATTTTCCTAAGCATGATAAATGATTTAGCAGTTCAGTAAAATTCTAAATCTGAAAATTTGAAAACTTACACTCTGTCTTCTGATGTTTCCAAATCAAAATACTCATACTACTTCAGTTTAAATTACTTCCTTTCCTTTAATTCTGGTTTTGGTTATCTTGCTTTAGGGTGTCTGTTACAATAACATGTTGTGTTTGACTTGCCAGCAATAGAGAGATAATGTCTCATCTGTTAATATGTAAACACAAACTGCAGGAACAATACAACCCAAATTTCAGTGTTTCCCCTTTAATTTCTGCAAAAAGAACAAAAGGGTTTGCAGTTTGTAAAAAGAACATCCTTAAACGTTAGCCATAAATCCCCATTCCTTATAGGAGCCTTTTAAGAGTCACAAAATACTCAAGCCAGCAATGCAATAATCCACAAAGAAGGCTATAACAGGTCAGGAAATTAAGAATTGCAGTTGGTTTATGATCAGTCTCTGGAGTGCCCTTGGCTATCTACAATTATATATCATAATTCTTACTTGCCACTGGATAAGGTTTACTTCTTCCCCTTTGGTAGGGAGCGGAACCTGGAGGTTGCAGAAGATAACATGAGAGTCCAGAATTATTTGTGTCAAAACTCAGCATTAACACTCTTTAGACTCTCACTCACTGCCCTCAGAAGCACCCAATGATTCTGAGTCATTTTGTAAGTGTTCAGTGACCTTTTCTCACCTGTGTTGAGAATCATTTATTTCTTCCAGTCTTATGAAATACATCCAGGGGCACTCTCCCTGTATTCTCCAAATTAAAAATTTCTGCAGGAACACAGACAGCAACTGCTCACAACATTCTGCCTTTAAACCCACTCAACCCGAACCGAAAAAAGCAAGGTAGTAGGTGTTGCAGGCAGTGGCAAAGCCTGGTAAGTGCAGACTGTGACAGAAAGCACCCCTATACTGCAGCTCCTCAGAGGACACCCTGCCAGTCAATAACCCCTACATCCTTGCCCTCTACTCATCTCAAGAGACAAGGACCCAAATCTTTTAAAGATTAAAAGCAGCAGCTCCACTTCCCTACGGGATTGCACAACATGCAAGTGCAGCACATGGAAAGCTGAGATCCAGCGTTCCCAGTCGCGACTCCCAAGCGCTGCAGCACGGTGCATTCATTCCAGCCCAGAATGGTGGGCTGGTCCCAAAGCAGAGCCTCCACCTGTACAACAGCACCCTGAGGACAAACAGACCTTTCCAAAACTACCCTGCCTTAGGGACAAACAGACCTTTCTAAAACTACCCCGCCTTAGGGAATGGCTTTGTCTCTCAGCCGGTCAGAAAACCATTTCCTTGAGCAAAAGAAAACCATCATGGCAAGTGAAACAAAAGGCTGCGAAGTGACCAGGAGCCCTCGAGTATAAGCAGCTCCACCACTCCCAGCAGTGAGAAGACAGCCTTAAGAGACTTCACAGTGACAGTGCACTGCACTCTGTCAATGATAATGCACAAACCCTGTCACACAGACTGGGGGAAGTGCTGGATGCAACCCCAACAAGACCAGACACAGTGAAATGCTTGGGTGGCCGTGCATGTGCACCATACCCATGACTAGAAAGAAACACACACCATAAAAAGCCAGCACTGGATAAAAAACAGGATTACTGGAATCTATAAGAAACAAATTACAAATCTCTAATACATCTCACACGTCTTGGGAAGAGGAATTTTTGTTTTAGTGTCACAACCACAGGGCACAGTCAACATTCTCTCAAATAATAAACCATATGTTTACTATAATATTTTTAGTAAGAGAGTAGTGATAATTTGGCTTTTTTATTTTCATACTCAGTTTCAGAGAAGTCCTTGACTAACACAGAAAGAAGATCCATAAAAGGAGAAAGAACAAAGGCAAGATTTTATCAGCATACATGTTTAACTGGGAAAGGGGGAAGAGGAGGAGAAGGAGGAAGAATCCCCTCCCATTTTCAGAGCTTTCAGCTGCACAGCCCCACCTGGGGGGGCTCTGGGAGGCTGAAGCCCCTGGGCTGACTGCCAGGCATGTCTGCCCCACTTACCAGTGCAAATGCCAGACAGACCATGCAACAGAGCTTCTCACTTTTAACTGTTGAGACATCAAGGTTTTATTTGGAAAGAAGCCAGAGACTTGAAATCTTAAATTATAACGTGTTTTAAAAGCTTTTTCATACATGGAGAAGCAACACTTTGGAAGAGCTAGACAGAAACACAAGTAATTATGAAACAAGGTCACCAGTAGCTGTCAGGAAGATTTTAAGATGGCTCCCACTACAAGAATTTCCCAGGCAAGCAAGCTCTCTGGAAGAGGCAGCTCGTAAGAGTTCATCCAAGGATGACCCATTTTCTAATCACAGCAGCAACTGAACACAGAAGTGTAAAAGGAAAATAAATAAATTAAGGCTACAATCCCCTGTGCAAGAGACTGAAAGCTGGGAAAGAGAAGTCATATTCAAGAGAAACAGAATTCAATTTATGTAAACTGATGTCTGCGTGTGGCTAACAAGTTTGAACATAAACAAACATAAACCAAGTGCTCTAGAGAACCTGATGGAAATCAGGGGGAGCACACAGCAGGCAAGCACTGATCAGAATTAGCATTCCTCTGCCAAAACCATTTGCTCTGCACTTACAGATTTGTAGACTTAGGCCACTGAGATAGTGAACAGGCCTTAAACTCCCAGTTTTGTAATGACATTCAGTCCGTGTTCAATGATTTCTAAAGCACAAATAACCAATTCTGGATTTAATATTTACAGAACTTATTTTGCTGTTTGTATAACAGAGCAGCTACCAGTGGTTTCCAGTATGCTAATCACCCACCAAAATGGAGAAGTGCACAAGGTACACAAATAAGCTGGAAAAAACCCCAAGGGTTGCCATAGTTTCAATTATTTTCCAAAACAAAGCACTCTCACTAAGCAGATTCCAATATATTAAAAGCACAGAGCCCTAATCTCTTAAAAGCAGGTTGCACAGAGGGCAAAATAAAGACTGCAGGATGAGGGAGGAGTTTCATGTTTTACAACAGAGCAAACTCAAAATTATCAAACACGACCTTTTGATATACATTTAGACTTAGGTATTTACAACTTCTCTACCATTCATTTTTTTTCTCCTAAAAGAAAAAGCTGACTTTGTGCTAAGCCTGCACTAAATTGCATTTACTGCTAGATGCTGTAATTGTACTGTCACTGCTGAAGAACTATCTGATCTTTACTTTGTGGACTAACAGGATTTTCTGATCTCTTATGTCAGCTTATTTTAAAAAGTTCAAACGTTATGGGATGACTGGATTTTCCATGTGAAGGAAGGACTAGAACTCCCTCTAACAGGAACCCAACAGAAGACACTTTACCTGTAGCTCAGAGAAGTTTTAAAGTGTTAGCTAAAAACTGTATCAAATTTAAATGCTGGAGTCAGAGGGAGCACAGGAAAGGGGGCAGGTGGGAGAACAATGCCAACAGGAACAGGAACACTGCATCATCTGAGACAGCACCAGGCCACATGTGACCTCACACACTGCAGGTCACAACATCCAAGAGGGGATGCAGGTTGATGTGTAAAGGTGGCTGACTGAAACTCACAGCTTCGTTATGCAAAACTTTCTGACAACTGCTCTCTGTGGAAACCTCCCTCACTCATCAAAATGTCTCAGGTTGGCTCTTAAATGTCATCCTCAGCTTTAATACCTGTTCCATCATTCTGTCCTCTAGTACCCATATAAAACAAAATAAACCAAATAAAGAAAGATGACCTCCAAATTCTATCTGGGAAACAGAGTTTTAAGGAAATACATAATTATCTGTCCAGAAATAGAAGCCAGTCCTTCCAGAAGGGTAAGACTTTATAGCTACATACAAAACCACAAGATAAAATTGAATGTATGAAAGCCTTTGGCTAAATTCAAAAGCACTGCTAAGGCCAAGATGCAGCAAATTCTAAAAGGCAGTGCTAAGAGCATCTACAAATTACCAGAAATGAACACTAGGGAAAACAGTGTAGAATGGCTAATCTAAATTGGTTTCCATCTTTTTTATTTTCTGTTATTTTCATGAAGAATGAGAAAAAATTATTGCCATATTGCAGTCTTGATTCTAATAATGAAGCCAAGCAAGAACTGCACATGAAGCACAGCCATATGCACAATTATAGAAAGGTCAAGATGGAAGAAAGCACCACTGACCTCATGAATGGAAGAACAGAAAAATCACACCAGAATACGCTCTTAAAATATTCTGCATTTGGGGAGGAAAGAGCAGCACAATAGGTGCAGTCTCCTCAAGATTTTCAACAGTTTAAAAAAGAGCATGAATATTAATAGAGCATGAAGCTGAGCTATTAATAGATTAGGCCTCTGGGGTGAGCATAAAAGAGACTTGAGCACTATGCAGCACGTTAAGCCAGCTTACCAACAGCATCACTGCAGTACAGGATGTATCTATGCTATTCAACAGCTGCTTCTTCTTCTTCTACAACTTTGTTTTAGGGATATTGGGCAGGGCAGAAAAGATATTAAAATTAGCCTCTTCTCCTATGATTTGTAACCAAAAAAAAGCAGGTTACAAAATGCATCTCATGTTTTGCAGTAACAGGTAACTAAAGATGCTGATGGTGTGTAAGGCCATCTCATCCCTCTCACATTTTAGCCCTTCCCAATTCCTGCATCTCCCACTGTGCAGGCTTAGCATTCTCTCAGTGCAACTTGTTTTGTACAGATACCACTTCAAGTTTTTCTAACACCTTCTACACATTCTCAAAACACATCAAAACCAACTTCATCCATGCATTTTCCCAGCCTTCCTTTTCTGTAAGCATTTTCCTTCTGAAAAAATAAAGAAGACAATCACATTGTCTCCAATGTGATTTCACAAGCTGACACTGATCTCCAGTTAATATATGGAAGCATTTGGGGAACAGAAATTCACTGTCAATAAGGTAAAATAACGTAACACACAGGACAGAAACCAGGGCCAAGTTTGCACACACAACAATGGCTCTCTGAACCAATCTCCCCTGCTCTGGAGAGCTCATGGAGTTACAGCACAAAGTTCTGGTTCTGCAAAAACCTTGTCAGGTGCCAGTAGTGGTTAAATAAAAAAAACCACCAAACTATTATAGCAATTCCTAGATGTAGCTGTTAAAGGCTGCAGACATTAAGTAGGACAAGTTTTATCAATAGATGTCTTTGCACTGAGTTGTACAAACACATAAGGAAGAATCCCTTGAATGTTTGCACAATAACATAACAAATACCACGGAACAGAAATGTCAAGGCTTCTCTGTCCTATACCAGTATTTCAGGAATGTAATATACTTCCTCAAAATGGTAATTAAATGGGTGAAATTAAGCAACCAGTATGTGTCAGGAAGAATTCACCCAGCCAGTCTACAAGGGCTGAAACACATCCATCTGCTCATGGGTTAACATCTCTCATAAAACAATCATTCTATCTCCAATCTTCCAGTCCTGTTCCTCAAGGAAAACCCATAAAATATCTTTCAAAACAAGCCTGAGAACTAAAATTCATAACTCCACTGGGTTCAAAAAAACCCAAGGATTCAATAGAGATATTGGATTTCAGGCACACTGTGATGTTATCTCACATTAAACCCCCCACGTGCAACAACATATCATCTACCAGGCTCTCTCCTTCCCCTAGGAGATAACCTTATCATCTCCTTCTTCCCTCTTCTAACTCCCTTGTAAGGAAACAATAATTTCTTTGGGCTTGAACAAAGGCAAAGCAGTGACATTTTGTGTAGCTACAATCCATTTCCTTCAAATGGGCAGGTCACATTCTGCACTTTATTTGTTACCTCTCCCATCTTGCTACAAAAGAAATTCTGTCAGACCCTTGGTTATTCTGGATGGGATACCATGAAAAAAGGTGTGAGAAGGTAAACCTGTGGCATAAACCAGAAAGTGAAAAATGACAAGGTGCTGCAGATGAAAAATTTCTGAGGGAAAAGGCTAAAGAGCAAACAAACCACTTTACTTGGATTCCTCCAAGACAAATACAGTGGGATTTGCTAATGCTCCAATTTGAAAGCAAAAGCAGATGAACACAAGCAAGGTGGGATCTGAAGAATCATCAAGCAAGCAGTCAGTTCTCCTTGCCTTGTGCCTGGGAGGTTGGCTGATAAATTGTGAACAAATCCTTGCTGCCCTACTCAGGAGATAAAACTGTTTTCCTAATGTATTTTATTAAAGCAGGTAATAAAATATAGCCTATCTCTGTGGAGCACTCTTGGGCTATTACCCATATAATTGCTTGCCCACACAGAATTGTTTGTATACCACACTCACAAGCATGACCTACTTTTTATTTCAGAAGTGGTCTAAAAGAAACCTATTCCACTAAGCTCTAAGCAAATCTGAAACATGCTCAGTTTTAAAATCTGTGGCTTCTATTTTAGATCTGGGAGAGGGCTTGCATACCCAAACACCTAGTTTTCTTTATCATAACAATCAGTCTAATAAAATTATTACCACTACCCAAAGACCCTGCCCTTCCAAGACAATGTTAAAAATATCAGAATCTGAAAAAGAAAACAGAACAGATGCCTATGCACTGTATGAATAAGTGGGTTTGGTTTCACCAGCTCCAAAAAAAGCCCACAATGAAGCACACAGCTCAGCTGGTGGTACCCTAGAGAAATTTTCAAGATTTAAGTAAGTGCACACATCACCAAGAGGATCCTTTGAAAGGAAAGCCAACTCAATTTTCTTGCACTCGCAACTCAAAAATGAACTGGAGCACAAACACTGAAATACACTGAAAAGAAAAAAGCAATAAACCAGCACAGTGAGGCTATTTAAAATGAAAATTAGAATTTCCAAAGAAATAGCACTTACACCATCATGGTATGCATGTCAATGTGCAAACACACAAATGTTGGCAGAAGAATAGAGGTCTCAGAGATGCCCAGTTCTTACAAGCCTCCTGAAAACAGACAGATAGAGGAAATAAATCTATTGCAGCTTCCACTAAGAAGGGTCCAGAGGGAGCCCCACTGCATTACTGGATACCAAAAAGTCCACATGGGGCTTTGGTGTCTAACGAGCTGTAAACAAACAAAGTCACAAGTAAAGGCTTCATTAGTTTTGCTCCTTATAGAACCACTGGATGTGCTTTCTGACGTGCTATTAACTCACTGAACTCACTGCCAAAACATGGCAGGACTTAATTAAACAACAAAAAAAATCATGGAGAAAGCCTAAAGTTTGAGAAGTTAAAGGATATAAGTAAAAACTTAATTTTTAGGACAGTAAAATAATCACAGGAGTTAAAGAAATAATGTTGTTTATGGACACTTTGTTCTGCAGGATCTGATGCCACCCCTCCAGAGAAACAATTTTGTAATACACCAACTCTAATCCCAGAATCACACTGCAAAAAGTAATTTACATGTCTCAGAAGTTCTGCTAGGTGATTTGAACCAATTCCTGCTCAGACAAGCCCTCTCTCACAGCATACAACTGGACTGGCAAGATTTAAAATCTAATCACTGACCCAGCACTCATTTTGTATCCAGGATTCATAAGAACACAAATTTTAACTATTACCTGAAATGAAAGTTGTCACATATCAAGTCATGGATACATCTTCATTCTGTCCATAATCTCTTTTTCCTATTCTTGGCTTTGAGAAGACTTGGAGTTTGGGTTTTTACCCTACCCAGAGGTTTGGGGTTTTTTGGGATAGCTTCATTCTGGAGAAGGCACAACTTTTGAGATTAAATTTTCTATTTTAACCAGTCATTGCCCAAGCTTGTGCCACCAGGACAAAGTACTCAGGGAATCTCCTTCACACTGAGCACCTGAGTAAGTATTTTGTATGTGGACCATGACAAGAAGTTGCATCCTCAGATAAAACCAACACACTCCCAGCTTTCCACTCATGGAGATGCAGTGGTTGCAAGGACAGTTTGATGCATGGCCAAGTTCTGGCTTCACTCAAATCAGTATAACTAAAATTCTCTTAGGCTGAACCCAGACCTTCAGTTATCTCACTGAAAAATAAACAGATTAAGCACAGACCTGAAGTCTGAAAGTGTCAGTTATTCAAAAAGGCTGTATGTGTTGGGAGACATCTCCTCCCAATGGAAAGTATCAGATTAATGAAGAATTTCATTGCTTAGTGCTCTCCATTTTTTCTGATTAGCACATGAACATTTTCCTCTTTGCTTCTATGCAACAGCACATTCTCATAGATGAGAAGTTTTAAACCAGACCACCACTTTGGAAACTGTGCTACCATTTTCTAAACCATTTTTCCCCCCAAAAAACCACACTTCTACATTGTGTTTGAGACAGATAAGTCATACCTAATTGTTCAGAAACAACTTAGCATAATAAATATTGGTCTACCCCTATCATGTTAATTTTACTGGTGAAGCATAAAATTTTTTCTCCATCCACTCTCTTTATTTTGTCAACATGGTAAAAAAAAAAAAAATCTTTAAAAATCCTGAAGTGCAAAAAGTCCAAACAACAGCAAGTGCAGGTCCCAGAAGAAGAAGAAAAAGTGATTCTCCTATGGAACATTTATTAAATGCTCAGTATTTAAATTACAAATCCAAGAACATTCAGCTTCTCCCTCTCACTTGGAACAACAAAAAGCAAATAAACAAAAGCTATGCCAGCTTGGACATATTTTTATTTCTGGACAAATATTAAGAATTCAATAAGAAATCTGGAACACTGAGCAGGTATTGCCCTTGGCTGCACATTTCTGTTTGTCTTGAGTTAATTCCTAAGGAGATCAAACCAATAAAGAACTCTGTTTACACGTCAAGAGTACCCCTCCTTGCAGAACGTGTGTGAATTTCACACCTAAGGATAATGCTCAGAGCTGCCACACAGAGTCAGGAAAGTTTCACACAACGTTTGGGAAGAAGTCAGAGCCAGTCCAATTCCTGGCAGAGTCACCATATGGAGTTTACTGCAGTACCATACATTTTGGCCACTCCACATAGCTGTGCTGCCAGCAATGATAGACTGAACTGTTCCTGGACAAGATGCATTCCTAGAAACAAAGAGTAAATCCAGCCCAGAGAGGGTCAGATAGCTCCTCTGAATCTTTATAATAACAAAAGGAACAAAAGAAAAACATCACATTTCAACAAACACCTAGCATACAAAAGAGTGGAAAAAAATTAAATAAGAGTATAAATTTCAAGCACATGGCATCGAGAGCAAAAAGATACTCAAACCTATTTAGTAATGAATTTAACTCTTGATACATTATGAAATGCTGTTGTCAGTGTGGTCAAACAACCCAACAGGCAGACATCTGTGAGAGATCCTTCAACTTCCTTTAGCCTGACAAATTACTGCATGCCTAATTTATTGAAGTACAAATAGAAAACAGGAAGGCAGAGACAGGAAAGGCTCCAAATAAATGCTGCAGATTCCATACCTGGCACGGATGTCAGGTCCCTCACACTCTCCTCCACAGGAACAGCTGCAGTGGAAGAGCTGCTGAGCTCTGTAAAGATTTATCTTTGTCTCCCTGATCCAAGTGTCCACAGCCACGTCAGGCCAGGGATGGATCTGCCTGGGGGGCTCACCAGGCTGCCCTCACTGCACATTCTCCCCTCCCCTGCTCCCCAGGAGCAGCTCTGTTCCCTGTGAGCCATCTGGGAACAAGGTTTGGCTGGACAACCCTGTTACTGCCCACAGGACTTCACAGGGAAGTCCCCAAGGAACCTGAGCATCAACCTGAACCCTCTTCTGCCAAAAAGGCTGAAAGTACTTCATCCATCACAGCTGTTTCCACTGTGAACCTCAGCTTAAGAGCTAATTCAATTGCTTTACATGTTTTCAAATCAACAATTTACACATGTAGCTGTGATGACTTAGTTTAGCTGAAGTAAATCTATGACTTCTTTTAACTTTAAAGTTCTTTCAAAGGAGGTGTCAGGTGGTAACTGTTCACATTTCCACTGTAAATCCAGCTCTTTACTGCATGTTTCAAAACACAGATGCCTCTGAAATGCACTCATATAAACCAAATGCAAAGCCAATACAGCCAGTGCAGAGACTGGCACTGCCTACCATGAGTTCTGGATCAGACTCTACAGCTATGCCCTTTTTTCCTGGTTGTTTCCTTTTCTGTCAAATTATTTGCCTCTGAGTTAAACTGAAGATTGTCAATCAAATTCTACCTCTAAGCTATCAGTTCAGCAGCTGCAAAAGATCTTAAGTGCTCATACTAGAAGAGAATGGGAAAAATGGCAGAATATAATGCATTATTGACTTTTCCTGCGTTTAAGATGAAATTTGGAAGGCTTAATTGATTTCTACATCTGTCATTCTTATCTAAACTTCTCGTGTAAAAATAATGGCTAAACCCACAGGAACTGACTTGTGAGGAAGGTATCAGCACTGGCACATTACTCTTGGGAGTACTTGTTCTTTTTTGAGTATGTAACCCCTACAGTCTGGGGGGTCACCAAAGTAAAATTAACACAGTAAAATTAATCAAAACCATCAATGAACAAAATTTCTATCTGTCAATTGTCTATGGATGTGTTTGTAGAGCATCCCTCTACAGCAGCAGCAATGCAATCCAAAACACTCTAAATTCCAAAAAGTGCCTCTTGAGGCCTCATGATATTTAAGAAGACAGAAAAGAAACAAAGACCATCTGTTGCTTCAAGCTAAGTAACAATGAAGTTATCTACACATAAGGAAAATTACCCAAAATTGAACTGTCATCCCTACATCCCCATCATTTGTACGACATGTCATAACTACATCCCCAAAACATCAGTTTCAGTGCCATCTTCATTAGTTTTTCTTTCTTTTTCTTTTTTTTTTCAGTACACTAAATAGTACAGAAATCTTCCTGCAAAATGGTAATTTGGCATCTATTAACATTTCATAGAAAACTGAGACAAAGTTTTTTAAACAACCAGTCTGGACATTAAAGTCTGAGTAGCACACTTCTGACTAGCTGCAAAGAAGGAGGTGAAGTACCCATCTGAACTAAATATGCAGCATGGCTGACTATTTGTATGTTGGTTCAGCTCTTCACCAACAGAAAAAAGAAAATCAGCAACTAAAAACCCCCACTAACACAAGTCATTTAGCATTCCTTACCTTGGAACCTGCCAACATAGTTCCCAGCATTTTTGTTCCTTTTCCAATACCAACCACTGCAAAGACAGAAGAAGAAATGCTACTTCAAAACAGCCCTGCAGTTTCCCTTTTCAACACCATTCAATACTAAATATTATGCTAGTCAGAAACTCAGCCCTTCATGCTCTGTTAGCATATGAAGAGAGAAAACACTCCTGAGAAAGCATCTCTGATGTTCAAACAACATGGAACTAGTGAAAGGAAAAAAAGTCTAAGGCAAAAGATAAATAACCTTCATCTATTGTTAAAATACTTTAATTCAACTCTTACATTTATTTATCTTTTAATCACTAAAGAAATGGAGAGTGCAATTTACACTGCCTCTGGTCTGATGAAGGTTATGGCTCACTGATAATGAATGAACCCTTCATTGTAATGGTCCTTTTAAAGGTTGATAGTGACCAAGAGTAAAACAGCCAAGACAGAATAATGGAATTGTTTATCAGGCTTGCAGGAAGAAAGTAAAATAATCAAAAGGTCCAACTGCCTATTACTGTGCATGTACAGATTACTGTTATTTCAATCTTAACACCAGTCTACTAAAAAACAGCAATTAGTCAGCTTTTCATAAAAGAAAGAGACAGAACAAGAGCTCTATTTTATATTTTACTTTAAAGGTGCTTTCCTTTAAAGTGCTTTCCTATTGATTTTTTTTTCCACATACAGCAATCCGAAGAAAATTTTAGAAGGAAATTAGTTTTGAGTACAACCCATGGAATGTACAACAGCTTATGTGCTTTATTTCAATAAAACTAGAGGAGTTAAGGGAGCTCTCAGGAAATCAGCTTCATGTTAATCAAGAGCCAGGACCGAAAGTATCAAACTGAAAATGAACTTTGAAAAAAAATATTTGTTTTTACTTGTGTTCTAATGCTTCTCAATTTTTATGGTCTGAGACTTGTTAGATTCCTCCTTGCTCTCTAATACTACTCCTCTTATTCCTGAGGGTTTTTAGTCACACATGCCCTTGTGCTTTCATGTACTTTCAGTTCAACCTGTTCCTGTTATTTGCCAGAGAGGAAAGAGCTGCAAGAAGGCTGAGAAAAGGAGATAAGCACACAGATAAGACTCTATAACCAAGCACTTTTCTTGCAACATGATGACATAACTGACACTTCAACAGCTGAGCTGAAATTTGCTGAAGAGTGTCAAGACACTCAATAGAATAATTTTAAAGAGATATTGAATGCTTTTGTGAACAAGATACTAACAATTTTCTCCACTAATCATCAGCTTATGGAGAATGGGTGTTACTGAACAGTGACATAAACCCCACTTGAGAGACTACATTGACTGCAAAAAGATTTAACTGAATTTTAATTTTTTTAAGCTTTTTCATGTTTTCTTCTCCTGTGGAAGCATAATTCATTCCTGCCATATAAAAATATGCCAAATAAAACTCCCATAATACAGCAAGAAACAACAAGCTGGAACCACAGCCCTAGAATAACACCAAAAGAAATATTCACCAAGACCTGACCTTGCCTTTCTCTCACATGTCATAGATCACTGACCTCTGCCTCCAAGGCCCTTCCTCATCTACATTTGCTGTCAGTAAGAGAAGAAATAGAAAAGTATGTTTTCTGAAAAAGAATGCTGCTCAGTTATCAGCAGTGCACCTGGCACACTGAGCAGGACTCTGTATCAATTAATTCCCAGGAACAAAGTTACAGACATGCAGTACATAAAACCCAGGAGACAGCAGTACAGATCATGAAGGGTTTCAGAAAATTTCATACTTCTGTCATGCTCCTGTCCACAAGGAAGGAAAGCTTTCTGCTCCATCACTGCATCCTGAAAAGCAGCACACATATTCTGAATAACTGGTTTTTCTTGTGTCCTTCCCTCTCTCCTCATTACCTGCCTGAACACACAAGAAATCTGGGCACATTCCCTTTCCCACTCCTCTCCAGTTTTGTCCCTTCCAATCGAGCTACCACTGATTTTTCCCTGTGTGTTTTGTATGGCAGTGGAATGAAAGATCCTATGCCTTTTTTCAACCCATCCACAGCTAATTAAGGTGATGTGCTTCTCTATCTATACCAAGCACATCAAGCCCAAATACTTTCTGTCCTGCCACAGAAGCAGGCTTTGGAGACTGCTGGGTATTGGAACAGTTGGAGAAGCAATTAAAAAAGCACAAGTGATTCTGCTTTTCCCACGGATCAATGCTGTTGACTTTGCACAATGAGGAGCAGCATGCTCAAAGGGAACACCTGTGTACAAGGAAAATGTGTGCTTCAGGAATGCACACTGAATTCTCTAGTGGCCACAGAAAACAGGAAATTCAAACCAAACCAGGCAGTGCTTCATTCTAACCCAAGAATGTCACATTTTGCCATGTTCACAAGTGACAATTACCAGCTACAGACCTCCAGCAACACTCATAGCAACCAACCTCCCCTTGAAGCTGAATTCCTCCTGAGAGAAGTCATTCATCAAAACTCAGAGCATTTACTTTCAGTGTACACTCAGAGTTGTACCTGTTTATTTTCAACAGCAAAAACGTATTGCTGTTATTTCTCCAACCCAAGGAGAGCTACAAGGTTATGATTTCAGCAAGCTGTAGTCTGCATGTTACTTATCAATAAAACTGCTGGTGACAAAGTATGATGTGGGAATAATCACACCCACAGCTGAGGTTTTAACACCAGCAATTGACACATCCTGTTCTTTAACAAAACAAAAAAAATCAATACATGGATTGCTATCAAAATTAAAAGACAAAATATCTTTGAAGACTCTTCTTTACGAAGCAAAACAGCACAGGCACCTAAAACTTCTTCTGTGCTGAGCTTCAAGAAAAGCAGCAGCTGAACTGCTCTTATACATCTTTCTTTTGGTAAGTATGAGCAGCCCAAAAGGCTCCCTCAAAATCCCAGAAGAGCATTAGTTTGAGACAAAATAATTCAACAGACTACGATGACTATAAAACCCCAGTTTAAGTTAAAAAAGCCATCAATTTCTCACGTACTTTACAATTCATTACACAAGAGTTTGTATTTTCCCACATGTAATAAGCCAGAAGTTATTTCAGGATTTGGAAGAGGGGAGAGAAAGCAGGAAGGAAGAATACAGCCTTCTGTTAACAAACATGCTACATGCACAGGAAATCTAACCCAGACCATTCTTCCACAGTAATCTGCTCTTCTCCCAGAGCCTGCCATGTGTATCCCAAATTGTTCCACCACCTGACTTCATGCAGGCATGAAAATCTTTCCTGAAATCATATTTTGATGACTATAATTAAGTTTTTCATTACCCAAAACTCCTGTGGCTGCACTGTCCAAAGTTCCTCCATGCCCAATTTTCAAAATCTGATTTCTTTTGTTCCCATTTGTTTGCACACCAGCTTCTGCAAATAGAAATTGAAAGGAAGCATTATAAAACAACCTTAGAATGTAGGAAAAATGGCACACATTTCCAGACTGCTAAATGAAATAAAAACCAAATATTTAAACTAATAATTAGCAGTGTAGAAATTACTTTACTGCAGAAGACCAATGACTAATATAGATTTACTCCCAACCTCAAACAAATTGCAAGGTATTTTCACTTACATTCTAATGAAGTCTCACGTACTGTTATAAACAGATTTTTGGAAAGTAGTGGTAGCAAATCTGTGAAGTTTCATTAACAAAGCATGGAAGAATCAGCAGCAGAGTTCCAAAAACATCTATTACACACAAATTTTATGCTACATAATCTGTCAGTGACCCAACCCAAACTTCCCACACAGCTGATGACTCCAGGAATTTTGCAGAGTCCAATACTCCTTATTAATATTAAGTATGACAAATGGTCTAAGCTCCCTTATCCATCTCTATTATCTCTCCACTCAGGGAACCTGATTCTTTCATGTAGTCTAGGTATGTGCCTAGACTACAGTTCACTACAGAGTAAATCAGGCTAAGCACTCAGTAGTCTGAAAGTATGTTCTCACTTCATCAGCAAGTGCCCAAAAGCCCAGACTAGATGATCAAGTTCCCAAATCCATTATAAAAAGAATCTAGGCCATAGTCACTCACACCTTCACAAAGATCTCACTTTTCTTTTCCTTAATATCCGACATACAGACTTCCCAGTACTCAGAAAGAGCAGTTTCTGCAGACTGTGTCCAGGACTTTAAAACTTTTTGAAACACTATGGTTTTCACTTCTTTGGCGATATTTTTTTAATGGCAACAAGCAGTGGGACTGCAGCAGAACATCCTGCCAGTGCAGTGCTGCAGAGATGCTGCTGCCACCCATTCTGGCAGATGGGCACACGCTGTCCCTGGGACCCTGCCATCCAGGCAGCCTGGGCTGCCCTGCACTGTGCCCCGCAGGCCTGGAGCTGCCTGCTGGGGTAAATCTCACCCCCATCCAATCTCAGGGCTCACCGCAGGCCAAATCTCAGGTCCTGCTGAACCCTGAGTGGCAGCAGGTGCCTGCCACAAGCGGCGTGTGGTGAACGCGCCCTCACAGCTCACCGTGCAGTGCGACCAACGCTGAGTCCGCCGGGGACAGTCTTTCCTTAAAGGCCTCCAAGGCCACACCACCACCTCCCTGCGCCGCCCATCCCAAAGCCTGATCGCGCNCTCCCCCGCCATGCCGCCGGCAGCGCGCCCGGCCGGGGCCGCCGGAACTGCAGGGCGGGACGCGAGGGAGGAGCCGNTGTCCAAGGGTCTTAAACAGTTCACATTTTTGCAGAAAAAACAAACAAACAAACAAAAACCCCACAAAGACAAACTAAACCCCGTTTTTGCTCCAACTTTCTGAGCGCTGAGCAAGAGGGTGAAGTGGTTTTGCCGGGAGTTGCAGCTCCCGCTCCCCAAGGACAGCACACTGCTGACCCCATCCCACCGCCGCGCCGGGCAGGGCACGCCTGGCCCGAACTCTCCGCATGTGGCCGCCCGGCCGCCGCTCACCTGCCAGCAGCCGCTCCTTGAGCAGGTTGAGCACGGCGGCCGAGGTGGGTCCCTTGGGCTTGCGGACGGCGAAGAGCCCGCTCAGCGAGAAGAGCTTGTCGGCCGCNACAAACAAACAAAAACCCCACAAAGACAAACTAAACCCCGTTTTTGCTCCAACTTTCTGAGCGCTGAGCAAGAGGGTGAAGTGGTTTTGCCGGGAGTTGCAGCTCCCGCTCCCCAAGGACAGCACACTGCTGACCCCATCCCACCGCCGCGCCGGGCAGGGCACGCCTGGCCCGAACTCTCCGCATGTGGCNGTCGGCGGATGTTTAATGTGAAAGCGAAACAAAATTAGTTGCTAAAATCTAAAATCGATCAGTCTAAACCAAAAACCACCCCCAAAGTTCTCTGGAGGCGGCTCCACCAGACACAGAGCGATTTGCAGGCACTGCTGGGGAAATTCGCTGACCAGTGTGTCGCGGTACCTTCGACGCCCAAATGGAAAGAATGCTATTTTGACAGGACAAGAGGAGATAGTTTCAAGCTGCTTCAGGGGAGGTTCAGTTTGGGTATTAGGAAGAAATTCTTTATGGAAAGGGTGTGATTAGACACTGGAACGGACAGCCCAGGGAGGTGCTGGAGTCACCGTCCCTGGAGGTGTTCAAAGAAAGGCTGGATGTGGCACTCAGTGCACGGTCTGGTTGACACAGTGATGTTCTGTCATAGGATGGACTCAATGATCTCAGAGGCCTTTTCCAACCTAATTGATTCGGTGATATTCTGCTGACTAGTTGCTGTGTCCATTAATCTTCCTGCCTCTGTACGTGTTATACAAAGAGAGTGCTGGGAAGGCTCCTCTCAGATCTCTCGCCTCCATACGTAAGTACAGTGTGTGGGTTTTCCTCTCCAGGTCTGATTTGTACAGACTCGTTTCTCTGACAACATTCCCAAGGCATTTAAACAAGTCATGCTTGAGCAAGGCATCAAGAGCTTGGATGCTTCATTCATGGATTTAATTTATTCGTTTGCAAGAGCCTGAAGATGAAACCATGAAAAAACACATAAAAAAAATACGTGTCTAACTAAGGGCTGTGCATGTTCCCAGACCTTTCCAGAGCTTGAGAGAATCAAATCTTCCTGCTGAATTCAGTGGCTGTCTCTGTGCTGAGCAGGATCAAGGTCCCTGTGTGGTTTTCAGCCTGTGCTGGAGTCAGTGGTTCATTCCGTGCCTTCCCCAGCAGCTGCACAGAGCTTCCAGCTGCAGCTGCCACCACTGTGTCCATGAGATGGGGAATGGCTTCCTGCCACCAGCAATGCCAACCAGCCTCCCCTGCACTTCTCTTGTGCATATTATTAACCAGGCACCTTATTTGCTTGGATCTCATCTGTAGAGCTGTAATGTGGCTGTGGAAATATTTGCTGTTACCATAAGCTGCGAGGGTGGATTCTCTGGTGAGTGGTGCAGGTCTTTGCAGGTCATGGAAGTGAGGTATGAGAGTCCTTCTCCAGAAGATGAAATGGCAAAGCCACATTGGGGAAAGAAGTCAGCAGGAAAATCACTACTGATTTACATGGAGTTAAAATTTAGGCATGTTGTGGAAGGCATATTGTAAATTGTGATGGAGCTTTTGCTGCAGACATGGTTTAGTCAGGTTGTTTGAAAACCAATTCTCGCCAATTCCCGGCTAAAAAGCGCCTGAACACAGATTGCTCTGTAAGTGGGCTCCAGCAAAACTATTTAAATATGGCCATTAAGAAATGGTGTTAGTGAGCTTCCAGGCAGGGAGATTGCAGCACAAGGACTGAAATGCAAACCTGTCACGCCGTCATGGCCAGCAATATTGTTGGGTAAGCAGACTGCTCTGGAAACATCACAAAGGATCAGAGGGAGATTATATAGAAATGAGAGCTCCACTCTTGGCATAAAGTTGTCCTTAATGCATCTCAACTTTCCAAAAATGCAGCAGCAGACAGGCCCTGCATTCTCAGGACAGACCTAAGCTGAGAAGAGTCTAAAATGAGGCCATTAACCTGACACAGGCACAGGCTATGAGCGAGGGCAGTGTCTGACCTCCAGTATTGTTTCTGCATATGGCCAAGAGCTTTTATTTTTTTTTTTTTTTTTTTAAATAAGGGAAGGATTTCAGGTGTCTAAAGAAACTACCCCCACTCTTGTTTTTAGTATTAAGCAGGAAGTTCTTGTGGGTCTCCCAAACTTCTGCATCCGCAATTAAAACACAACACTTTGTGATTGCAGCAGATGGAGTCTTTGAAAGCTTAGAAAGAAGAGGTTTGGTTTAACTTCAGTGGGTATTGGATAAGGGCCCAAAATAAAAATTGTGAAAAATAACTAATGACTGCCAGTATTTTAGTTTGCTGGAAGTGTATGTGTACATAAATCTCACATGGCTCTCTTTGTGGGGCAAGGTTATTCAGCATTCAAAATGGTGGGAATGATGTATCAAACTGTTCATCTCAGGGGCTTTATTTCAGATTTTCCTTGTGTTGCTTGTGATTAAAAGTCATTACCATCTGCTCAGTAGCTTATTTGAAATGAGATGTTTGTCTGCAACGATTCCTAGCCAAGCCAGGATTCACAACCACCAAAAGCATGATTAGAGTTATTGACTTTATTTGCAACCCTAATAAAGAGGCTCAGTAAATGGCTGAAAGGATGCTGTTGTTTTGTGCATAGAACATGACAGGTCTGGTAGAGGCAGCCCAAATCCTCCACTCAGGTCACTGGAACTGCACAAAGCAATGCCTTGAGGACCTGGTGCAATTGTACAGCAGAGATAATGGGCAGTAGCTGCTGTGCATGCAAACAGGAGATGAGTGCTATTGCAGGAGAGGAGAAATCCCTGAGTTGCTTGTGCAGAACAGATGTAACACTTCCTTCTACCTCCTCCAGCAAGATGTTCCCTGCTTTGTGTGCTTTCAGATTGCCTTTGGATGAGGTAATGCTCACAGACCACAATGCAGAAGAAACTGCTGCTGCATTACAGCTTTGGAAGCAGATTTAGCAGTAGGAGACCATTCCTGTGTTTGTGCTCATTCCATGATTCCAGCTTCATCATGTGTACCCAAACAACTGCAAGGAGGTCAGTCACAGCACAGGCTCTCCTGTAAAACAAAGAGTTGCAGCTGTTTGAAAGTTCAGGTCACAGTCACAGAAACAGCTCCCTTGTCAGACAGAGGCATTCTGTCTGGAATAGGGGCTATTAAAGCCTGAAATATTTAATTTTTTTTCCCTTTAACTGTTTAATCTGTTTGGATAGTAAGTTGTAGATAAATAACATCAATTTGTTTGTTCATTCAGTCCCATTCAGATGGGCATGAAGCACATCATTCATCCACCGTGTGTGAGTGGTTCTTCTGAACAAAGGCAGGTTCTTCAGTATCTTGTTGAACTGCAGCAGGTTTGGAAAAAGAAAGTCAGCTGCTGAATGTGAGGGAAAGAGAACTACCCACAGGATACACCAATCCTAGGTTTGGCAATTATTCATTCTCCCCATGAAAAAAGATTCCTAAACTGCAAGTATTTAATGAGCAGATTTTTGCAATTTGTCCAGATGATCAGCAGTCAATGTTTATACCAATCTGGATTTTAAGTCTAGACTTATTTATTTTTAGAAATATTTTCTTTAGATCTTTATGCTGGATTCTCTGTTATTAGTAGAATTCTTTTTCACTGAGAATAGTTTAGGCAAGAGGAGGTTTTGGTGAGCTGATTCACTGCAGATTTATAATGCCAATTTGAATTGAACTGCACAGACTACAGTAAGATCCAATTTTTTTTAACTATTTCTTTATGTGAAATGCAGTTTTGGCAGTCAGCTAAACAAGAAAACAGCGAGTTTGCCTGACCACTGGTACATGTATAGATACAGAAAATTATGACAGAGTTTTCAATTGCTTCTTGTGGACCCTTTATAAACATTCTGCATTAGTGAGGATAGATCTGGTAAGTTACTTTTAATCTCTGATATGTGCCCAGGTTTGCCTGTAATGACAGAGGACTGTGCATGCTCTGGAATCAGAAGATTCAGTGATGCTGAGGGGAAAAAAAAAGAAAATACATTTTGCAGATCTTTGATTTTTCTGCTAATAAAAGTCTCAGTGAGATTCTAAATTCTTTTTTAAATTTGCAGTTTCTTGCTACAGATTCTGTCAAAGAAGTAATTTTCCACCAACCTGCATCATAATTAGGAGTGATGAAGAACTCACCAGATGTGCATGTGGAAGAAGGCAACATATGAGAGATTATTTATATGGACAATTTAAGTTCAACCTGCCCCTCTGTAAATTCAGAACATAAGGTTAAATGGATCTAAACACTTCTACAGCTGAGAAGCTGCTAAATGCCACAGCTAGAAAATAAATTCAGCAATGAGTTGATCTGGAGTGTGTTTTCTTAAAAAATACTCTGTCTTGATTTGGAGATTCTGAGAGACAGGGAAAAAATAGATCTGTATCTTCACTAGCAGCTCAAATTTATTCCCATTTTCTCAACCGGCTTTGTACAATTTCAGCATTCAGATAAATGTGTTAATTATCAGCCCTTTGGCAACTCTTTCTCATCTTGTGAGCACACATACAGACTCTGATTAATGGTTTGTGATGAATGTGCAGAAAAAAGCATACCTGAGCTCCTCAAGTGACCTCTTTTCCTCACCTATTCACTCATGGGAAGGAGGAGATTGTACCTCCAGAAAAAAAAACACCTTCAACATCTACCAATAAACTCATGTTAAAGGTAAATAAATGTTGTGTAATTTTCTTGGCACAAAAAAGCCGAAGTCTATGAAGGCCTCACCTGTGGAGAGTGAAAAGAAAAGCTTCTCTCCCAGAACACTCCTGCACGTCCAGGTTCAATGGGCTGTCACTGCAGTGGGGGCAGAGCCATCTCCTCTGCACAAACAGGGGCAGCTCAGGGTCCCAGGGCCGCTGCTGGAAGCCTGGGAAAGGGCTGGAGAAACAAGAATTGCACTGCTAGGAGTTTCCTTCTCCCCTTACATAACCTCCCAGCTTTTTGTGGTCAGCAGCTGGAGGTATTTTTAGCCAAAGCTGGAACATGCATCATTATATTTTCCCTTTATCCACAGGTCTTCTAGCTGTTGTCTACTCTGCCTAATTGCTCTGAAGCCATTATTCCATTCAGCTTTTTCTCTGTGCAGTGACTTTCTCAAGTCAGTTGGAGGTTCTATGAAGGAGTCCTATTTATTTTGGCCTTCATTTTGAGCTACCTTGACTTGCACTAAGTACCTCCCATTGCACAGTTCTAGTACAATGAAAAATGAAAAATTCACACATTCACTTCCTCCATTTCTTTCATGACTTGCTCTTCCCCATCTGTCTCCTCTAAATATGAAGAATTCTATTAATTCTTTCTAAAGCTTCCTATTTAGTTGCTCCTTGGACAGAGTCTATTTTTTGGCTTATAATCTTCATTATGATTGTACCTTCTCCATCTATTTTTAGATTTTACAACATCCTTGGTATGGGTTGGCCAGTATTTTACTAAGCAGTTAAAAATCTAGCCACGCTCTGGTTTTATAGCATGACCTTCTGTTGTGATTTATGTCCCTTCCCAAAATTCTTAACACCCAATTTAATTTTTTGATCCCTTTATGAGGTGCAAATCTTGACCTCCTGGGCAAAGCTCCTGAGCCTCTTTCTGCATCTGGAGCATTATTAACAGAGCAGGGCATGGATGGTTGCAGTGTCCCTGGCCCTCATCACACTTCCTGACTGCCTGACACTTCAGGGATTGCAAGGGAAGCTGCCTGATCCCTGAGAGCTGTTCTCTTTCTCACTGCATCCTCCATCTTCCGCTGCATGGATGCTTTTAGGGGGACAAACACACAAATTATTGGGGGAAAGTATAATTCTCTGCAGAAGTAGGATATCACACATCGTTACTTTTTAAATAAATCTTTCAAGTCTTTTTTTCTTTTAAATAAGTCTTTCAGTCTGCCAAGCTTTCACACTCTTCCCGAGAGTGGCCAGCCCTGGGTGACTCCGAGCAAGGAAGTGGACAGCCAGGTGAAAACCTTTCTGCATGAGGCAGCCAGAGGAGGCACCGAGATGAAAGTTCACTCCACACAAAGGTCCTGGAGTTACAGCCCAAAATGTAACAATTGCTTAAAAGCTCTGGACCACCATATGCTCGTAAGAAAGAAATCTCCTCACATATGCTCCTAAGAAGAAAGAAATCTCTCTCCTCACTCTGAAGAGGAAGGGCTGTCCAGAAACCCTACAAAGGGCAGTAGTTAAGCATCTCGGGTTCCTCCTGCCAAAAAGGGCAGGATCATAAGTAGATAACCAACCCCCAGACATGACCTCAATCAACAAATCTCTCCAGAGACATCCCCCACATCAGTCATCCCACACATGGGCACAAACTGGCCTTTGTCAGCCTGACTCTAACCTGGCAGGTTTTTTTCCAAGCCACCTTTTTGGTGTTGTATTCCCTGTAAGTATTCAATCCTTCTGACCCTCTCTCAAAGACAGACAGTTCCCATATTCACCTACCCAATCATTCATCCCTTACAGCTTCTTCCCATCTTCTGCCCAGCTAAACATCTTTGCTGTGAGCGGCTTGTAAACCTCACCAGCAACTACCGAGGATAAGAAACTCAAAGCTGTGACTTTTCTCTCCATTGTCCCAAGAATGAACTTGGAGCTGAGGAAGTGTCTGCTGCGTTCCCTGGCCAGAGGAGTCAGTGGCCATTCCAGCAGCTTTGGCCTGGAAGATAGAGTCCTGCCATGAGGGCAGCCAAAGCACACTTCCTCCACCCACCCCCTTTAATTGTCACAGTCTCCCCTAAACAAGCACAAGTAACCAAGACTTAGTTACAATCAATTCAGAAGTGCAGGCAAACAGAAGTAGCCATTGCCCAGGGGCAGCAATTGCATCACTAATGAGAACTCCAGGATCAATCATCAAGCAGCTCCAGGCAGGGAAGTATACTTCAAATGCATGTTACAATACTGTTGACAGAAATGGTTCCATTTGCCATAAATTATTCAACTTTTAATTGTTTAGGCTTCTGAGTCTGTAAAGTTGCTAATTGCCAACTGTAGGATTAAATTGATAATGCCTGCTTTTTATTTTCATAAAGTTACACTTAAAATTGCAGAGAGCAGAAAGACTGATTTAACTGGTACCTTGTACCCTGTTAAAAACAAGGAGATAAAAAAGTTGATGAGTTGTGCTTTTCTATTCTAGATTGCAATCGTTAAAATTATGTTCCATATTTATCATGTCTATGTGAAAAAAGTAATAAATATTTTGACCAGCACACATACCTAAATCAATATTCCACTCACTCTGGGTTATCCCATCCCATATCTTCATCATGTACAGTGAGCACCTTGAGACTGTATTTTTTGCCTGTCATATCTGAAGATATGAACTTTTCTTTGAAATAGGAAAGTAAAATGGAGTCAAGTATTTTCCAGTTTTCTGGCATCTCTTCCAGGTTTTCATGTATTTTTTATCATTCTTTCATTGTCTATTTTATCTTGCAGGATTTGTTTGGACAGCTGACAAAGTTCGGGGTTTGTAGAAATCACTGTGGGGAAATGATAATGGTAGTTTATTCACAAAAAAATTTTGTTTAGGAAAAAACACAATTTGCTAGAACTGCAAATCTGACATCAACTAGAAAGTCAGTCAGTTTTAACTGTTTTTGTTAAATTTGAATCTCTGTTTAAACTGTTTGATGAAGGAAGGAATTGCTGTTCTGGTATCCTGATTCACATTCCACTTCTGAAAGGAACATCAGCGCATCTAATCTCAAACACTCAAAAATAAGCTAAAGAATCTTTTCCTCTGTTGGATGTTGAAAACCCCTTCCTGGAAAGCTGAAAAAAGGCCAAAGTATTTTTTTCTTTCAGCTCAGAATTTCCCTTTGAAGCAGTATTCACTTACACAGCTGAAGAGCTTGATCCCAGGAGTGCTATCTCTTGAAGTCAGCGAGAGGTAAAGGATGCTCAAAATCATGCCCTAATTGCTAGCTTGGCTTGAAGGTAGGTGCTCTGTCCTGCTAAGGAGCAGCAATCACCCTGTGCAGGGGTGAAATCATGGCAGGCTGTGGTGGCTGAGCTTACCAGGGTATAAACACAGCACTGAAAAGAGGCACTGAACAGGGCTACCATGGCAGGGCTGTTTTCACAAAAGATAATCAGGAGGGATGCACAAAGATGATCTGCTTGAGTTAGAGCTTCGATGAGGATACTCTGCTTGAGTATTCTTTTGCTTTAAGCCCCATCATTCATAGGAAGGTCATTAAATTACTTTGTTTCTGGAGTATATTTATTACTTTTAAATCCAGTGCAGTCTATTTAGTCTTTCATGATGCTTCATTGTGAATCATTAATGAGAAGCTCCTGCACACAGTCATAGAATTTGTCTGATTACTCCATTCATATTTAATAAGCTTGCTGCTTACACTTCAGAGTAACAACAGAAATTAGATAGTGCAATACTTTAGTCCTGGAGTGCCCCTAAATTTGGCTCTAAATTATTCATTATACTGGCTGAAGGCAAGAGAACTGTTGTAACCCTAAATTTATCTAAATCCTGCATTGTCTAATCTGTGCCTCTTTGTTGTTATTCTCAGTTTAAAAAATAACTAATTTTTATTGAAACTGAAAACATCTAGGTTTTGTCTGTTCCAAATTTATCATCACTCTCTGCAAAAGCACTGCAGTCAGCTAAAAACAAAGATCATTTACTTGGAATTCACCTATATAGATAAAATGTGAGCCCTGCAATCAAATAGCACTGTAAAGATGTGTTTTGTTAAAGCAGGGATTGTATTTTCTAGCTAAGGCAGTATTTTTTTTAACTGTCAATTAGACAGGAACACAGAGATCAACCAGCTGCACTCCCACATTTTTAGGGTTTTATTGTTTCATTCTATAAACTAAATGTCTCTTTTGTATGGGTTATATCTAGAAACACACTATCAATGTAATATTTTTAAGCTCCTTAGAATAAATAAACCTTGTAAGATAAAAGGTCTAATCTAAGCCTAGGTGGGGCCCTCAAGCAGAGTTTAAAATCGTAGTGTAAATGTTGATGGGCTCATAACTGATTTACCAAAACAGACAGAATCTGCCATACTTTCAGATTTATCACTGGGAATGTTCCAGTCTTAAAAGTAATATCTGAAAACTGGACCAAAAAATATGCACCCCAACTTTGTCAAAGTAGAAATTTCATAAGAACAGCTCACCCAAGAAGACTTGTGTCCTCTGCTCCCATCTTCTAGTAGGGATTTCCTGTTCTCATGGGAATCATTCATAAACCACTTCTCAGTTTAAACCTTTAATGGATTATGTACAACTGCTCAGCATCAAAATGGATCAGGTACTTATGGCACTGGCTCTGAGGTTTGCCTCCAAGTGCTACTCAAGTCCAGCTGGCTGTCTAACACTGTGGCAAAAACAGGCTCATGAGGAGGGTACTGAGCATCAGAGAAATACCAGCTCCTCTCAACACCTTGGGGGAAAATAAATACGAAAAATAAAGGGGGATTTAACTACACACACAATCAAGAAGCAGTGCAGCTACCCCCAATTCTTCCTCAATGCCTGCACTCCTGAGTGAAATGGCTTCAGTGTGGAAGGCCCCAGACCAGATTAGAGACTGCACAAAAAGTAATAATTCATCTCACACCTCAGCTTGACCAAACCAATTTGGTCTAATAGGCCAAAATGAGGAAATAGCATAGAAAATGCTGTTATACTATTCCCAAAATGCACTAAGTGTGCATTAAAAGGTTGGAACCTCTTTGTGCTCATTGCCTTAAAAGTGACGTGCATCATAAATGTGTCATTATCATCACCTGGTCTTAAGAAATAAAGTAACACATGTAAGAATTGGAGGCATTTTATCACATCTCAAGTGCTGTCTCAGTGGAACACTCACAGAGACAGATTGCATATCCTGACAGCAGTCCAAGAGGGAAAAAAACAACTTTAGGAAGGCAGCACAATCTAAATTTCTTAGAGTTGAGCCAACAGACAGATGGCAGGAACTAAACGTCCTTAAAAAAATCCCACGGCCATGGTTGTCCTGGCATCAGTCTGATACTCTGCCAAAGTGAGAGCCCCAATGAATGAACTGCAAAGAGTTTACAGTTGTTCCAGTCCAAAGGAGCTTAAGCTGGGTAAGAGTTGGAATAGATAAACTGCTGCAAATGGCAGCAATTCAGAAAGTCAGTGTGGGAACCTGCCCATTCAATACTGGCAGTGGGAGAGAGAGACTCTAAAAGAAATTTGTGATTTGATGGTCAAATTAATAAGTTACTTTTCAGCAATAGTAGATCAGTTATTGTAACTGCTTCATGGCCAGCAGCTCCAGCTGCTGGGAACTTACTTCTTGTGCAGAAAACAAGGACAAGGCTTTTCCCCACTTAAATCATCAAAAAAAATAAAGCTTAAATTAGATTTGTCTTCGATATAGCAGAGGCAGATTTATGGGATAGCAGCCTCTCTGCTCCTCTCTCTCCAGGACTGCCTGCACAGCACACACTCCTAGGCAGGTATCAGCCATGCAGCTCCCCCAGCCACCCCTGCTCCTAGTGCCATAGCAGAGCTTAAAGATTTCTCTTTCAGAGAAATCCCATTAAATAATGCCTTAGCTTTCCCCTGTGTCTTGCAGAGCAGGAAATACCAGCTGGGGGAGGAATGAAATCTAGAATAGCAGCTTGTATAAAACAAGACTTTTGAGACCTTTCCCTCATTCTTTTAAGTACAGCTTAATGGTTCAGACACTAAAAGGATCTGCGTTCCTCCTCAGAAACTTTCATCTGGATTTAGCTTTGAAGTCCAACAGTTTTAACACTGCAAACTGTGTGTTTGTGAGCTTCAGAAGCACACTGCACTTGCTTTTTCCCCAGGCATCCCTACATTGCCTGACCAGCATAAAACGAGAGTGGAGCCATAGGAGATGCTCACAGGAAGAAGTTCGTGTGTCAGAGACTCTCCATCATGTCTCTGAAATCAGCTGTGCTTTGTGCGTGCTTGGGGTTGGCAGCCAGAACAACAACCTTGTATGATGCTGGTAGGCCACGCTTCAGTTCATAGGCACACACTTCCAAATGTTTCTGAAAAATCTTCTGAGCCCATTTCAGAGGCTTCATGGGGCAGGGAACAGATAGAAAAGATGACCTTCCCTCAGACGTCCATCCCTCAATGGGTAGACTTGGCAATGTCTCCCACTCGTAATTCATGTTTCCATCTGTCCTCTCATTGAAGGATGAGGGTGAGAACATGCCTGGGGGAAGGCTGGCCACAGAGCTGATAGGTTTTCCCTGCATCATTGCTGTCCAAAGTGAAGAGACATCCTGGCCAGTGGCAGGCGGGCAGAAGGGGCTGCAAACACTTACAAACCACAGAACTGATTAAACTTGCTTTGATCATCACAGTAATTCTGCATCAAAGATGCCGTGTGGCAAATCGCTGCATTGCACAGATCACTGTGCTGGAGCCATTCCTGGATGAATGCTTTTCTCCCCAGTGCCTGAAAATGGGTTCTTTATTCCACAGAAAAAGGGAAAGATTGAAGCAAACTATGGCAGAATGAGCATGCTGCAGGGTCTTCTCATTTCCACTGGGGCCAGCCTTACACAGCCTGTCCAGGCTCAGGGAGCAAAGATGACACTTAGAGCCACTTTTCTTCTTTCTGGTTTTGATTGCTGTGTGCTTCTTGCCTGCGGATCCAGCCCTTTGCTGTTCTGTTTACCCTTCCCAGAAGTGCACTTAGCCATTAATGGAAGATTTGAATTCAGGCATTCACTCTGGGGAAAACATAGGTTACAATAAATAATGGTCACAGGTTAAGTCATCCAGGTATTGTGTATGCTCTTAATGGGTATCTGAGAAAAAATATGACATAATGCTTGCAAATAAATTTCCCCCATCACACCACCTTCCATTTTAAATTATATCTCTTGAGAGTTTTCAGCTATTTTCTTTGCTTTCAAACACAGCTTCCCTGTGTGTCTGTGACTCTGAAGTAGAGAGCTGAATTCAAACTGCAGAGAAATCTGTTAGAAGATGCCTGGAGGTATATGTGGCACAAAGACACGGGAACTTTATCTTCTTTTCTGGCTGCTCTGAACTGATTGTGGGGATTAATGATTTATCTCTCTTTAAAGAACTCCTTGGAGCTACATGGTCTCAAATCAGATAAAGCATATACTATTCCTCAATCAGGCACCTGCCAATTTAGGTTCAGCCTTTAATCTGGGCAGTTGTAGTTTTACAAAGATTTGACTTCAAGAAAAGTTTCCTGAGAGATATCATCACTGTTCATCACTTTTCCAAAACCTGTACGATATTCCTCCTGTTAGCCTGGAATGATTATGAGAAGAAAGGAGGAACAGCAGAAATCTGCCTTTGTGCTGAGAACAATGCACAGCCACACCTCTGTCGTGGGTAAATCCCTAGAGCAGCGTGTGGGGCTGGAGCTGGCTCCTGACACAAGGACAGAGGTATCACAGGCACATTTCCTCCTGCCCTCAGGACCAGGCTTGGTTACCAGCAGGCACAGGGAAAGCAGGGAGCTCCCTCATCCAACCAGTTCCAGTTTGCTGCAGATTTACATATCTGTGCAAAAAGGCAGCAAGGGATTAGTCAGAAGCAGAAATACACAATATTGGTCCATAGACAAGGGTTTAAGAGCTCAATATGGGTGTTTATGGAAATGCATTCTCGTGGCTCAGTGACATTAAATCTGATTATTGACTCCCTCATAACAAAGTCAATGGGAGTCTTCTTGTTGAAAGCATGTTTGGACCAGATACTTGTCTGATTCGTGCCCTTATTTATATGAATCCAAAGTGGGATTTGCTATCTGTGGTAAAAAAGAAAATGAGCCATTTATCCACATATACAATAAAGGAGAATTCACACACAGTCAGAGGTCTGCCAAATGCAAGACAGCTCCAGAGAAAAATGGCATTGTAAACCACTTCATAGCTTAAAAGAAAATAAGCTGGGTGTACAACAAGGTAGGAACCATCTGCTTGGCTTTGGTGGGAATTTCCCCAGAGTAATCATTACAGGGGTGGATAGATCATGAAATAAAGGAATTTTTTTTTCTATCTCTCATAATTAAATTTACCGGGTTTCTGCAAAACAGTTCCTGGCACAGATTAAGATATGTAGATGTAATACCTTATCATTGTAAAGCTACATAATTACAGTGATAAACAAGCCCATTTAGTTCAGCAGAGTCTCACATTCTGTCTGACTGACAGGCCTGAATTTTGTACACATCATAAGTCCATTTTTTGTAGTCATGTCAGATTTCCCATTCAGCCACTGCTCCATGCCTTTCCTCCTCACAGCATCCAAGACAAATATCTGCTTGATGTAGTACCAGTTCCAATTTTACCAGGAAGCTAAAATTTGAAGGGGTGACCCTATTTGCTTCATCTTTCTTCATGACATTCAGATGAAGCAGTTGACCTTTACACAGGTCTTCTGTAAAGTTAGGAGCAGAGAACATGAATCAACAAGGTACAGGTCTGTGTGACCTTGTAATAAATTAATATTGTCTTAGACTTGATGCTTTTGGACCTGCACCATAAATTCTTGATCAGGTTGTAAGTTCAGACCTACTCCTGGTTGACTTCTGCTGTGGAATCTGGAATTAATATTGCAGGTGATGATTCTGTTATAATGCAATTGGAATTAAATATTGCTGTCAATCCAAGTACATTTAATTAAGCAATATTTACAGAGCATTTGGGTGCTCTGGGGTCACTACAATATGGTGACCTGAAATTGTTCAAGTCTTCCTTTTCTTTCTTTTGTATTTCCATACTTCAGCATTTCAGCTTCTTTTGCCCTGGTAATTTAACACTGTGTCACATCCTCACAGCTGACCTTTAGAGGACAAGAAGCTGGGACTATTGTGTTGGTTCTGTGCTTTTCCCCTTACAGTTTCATATAACATATATTAGATTTACATTTATTTTCTATGTGAAATGAAACTAATCGTGAGAGTTGCACTCTCAAGAGTCAGAAACAACATTTTTTTGAATCCTTTTGAATATGCTAAGCTTTATTTTTCAAGCTTCTATGCTAAGTGGAAAAGGCCAAAAGAAGTAACAATAGTTGTTCAGTCTTGTCTGTACTATTAATTAAAAATTAATAGATTACATGTTAAATGAAATATAAATAATTTATCTCCAGGCAGTGGGCCTGACTAGGAAAATCCACATTCTGGCTGTATTTTCTCAAAATACATCAAATACAGAAAGTAATTATCTCCCACAAAAGAGTTTAAAATTATATTGTTTATATATCTTGAATATAAATATAGTCAGGTGAGTTTACAGAGACAGACAAAAAAATTGAAATAAGGAAATATTTTTAGAATAGGTGCTTATTTTTTTGTATCTTTTGCAATATTTAACTGACTTTCTAATGTTCTCTTTAGCAATATCATTCTCTGTAATCAGAACCAGAGGAAAAATTATCAATGAGCAAGAAACCAGCTTTTCTAAAGTGTCCCATACTCCATGAGCAAAGTCTTTGAACCCCAGGGCTCTGGCAGCATTTTTCCTTCCAAGAGCACAATGAGGATTTTTTGCTTTGTGGCTGCAGGACACGAGAGGAACCCACAAGGCCTCAGATGAACCCAGAACTCGAGATTTCGCTCTGCTTTTTCTCTAGGCATCCTGATTGTTGCACATTTAGAAAACATAAATGTTAGATGAATTTGATTTGGACCGTGAAAAACCTGCTTGTTCACAGGGCAGTCCCACCACTGGAATCCTGGAGTCCATTGCTTGAATCCATCCACAGAGAATTCCCAAGCTGGCACATACCCTAACACTCACAGCTTGAGTGGTTTAAAGATTCTTCTGTCTACTCAATATTTGGGTCTGATGTGACTTTCAGGGTGACTTCCAGCCCACAATCTTTAGTAATTTCATGAGTTCTTTATCAGTCTTTACAAACACGACATTTTGCACTAGGAGGCTGCTTAAGAGACTCAGAGTCCAGCTCCCATTGGCATTCAGCAGAGCAAAGATGTTGCCACCTTCTGAGAAAGCTGAAAGCTCGGGCCGTGTGTCCTGCAGCGTGCCACGGCTGTGCTCCAGCTCTGCAGGATGTACCGGCTGTATTCAGGGCAGGGGCTGGCCTGGCAGCCAGGGCAGGAGAGCGGCAGATGCATCACCCCCTCTGCCGCCTCTGCTCTGCGAGAGAGAAGCTGGGGCTGCGGGGGCAGAGCAGCCTCGCAGCACAAACCCCCAGGGAACACCGAATCTGTGCTTCGGATCCTTAGGGCAGCGTGTAACAGATTTTTTTTTTCTCTACAATGCGCATTCTGAGATAAATACCAGTTGCAGTGAAGCGTTTTCTATGAAGCAGCCTGTTAGAAAAGGGTCAAACTGCTGATGTGCCCATTACCGTGATAAGCCGGGGCTGGGCAGCGGCCACGCAGCCATGTGGAACACGAGCCGCTTCAATTACCGGGGAACACTCGCAGTCACATCGCGCTGGCTTCAGCAGCGGCAGAGCGGCCTGGCAGGGAACGGGGCTGGCAGCCCCTGACAGATGATGAACTGGCTGTGCAAGCTTTAATTAGCCAGCGACAAGGCAGAATTATAAGCACTGTCTTACGAGCGCAAAGTAAATACTCGCTCTCCTGCTTTACCCATCCCTGGAATTTATTAGGCACTTGGATGTGTCCGTGTCTCAGAGCCAGGGAGGCAGATGCTGGGGGAGTGAGGAAGAGGCTTTTGCAGCCTGACCCCTGAGGAGGAATAGCTGCAGCCAAGCCTTTTATGCTGGCACATTTTTCTGAAATATTTATGTCCCATCACCCGTTGTTGTTTACCTCAGCGCCTCCTCCTTGCTCACCCCGGGCTGCCTTATCAGACAGTCTTTGCTATTTAGGGAGCACAGAAAAAAAAGTTAGGAGACTGAAAAACCTTCTTGGCACACACCGAAGCTTCCACTAAGAGAGCTGTGGGGAATTAATTGTGAGGCAGGAAAGGCTGGGAGCGGGGACTGGCGGGTGCCCCAGCAGTGTCATGCAATCATGTGAAGAGCAGAATTCCCTCATCTCGGCAGGCGTGACTGCTGTGGATTTAGGTAGGAACTGCTTTTCAGGACCAGCTATTGTTGTTTCACCCAGTCCATGCTGGATGCCTTCCCCCTGGCTGATTGCAGAAGGGCAGCTGCAGCCTCAGCAGCAACTACAGCAGCCATCCACAGCAGGGACTCAGGGAAAAGCCTCAGAGCAGGAGCAGAAAGTAGGTTAACCTGAAAGATGAGAGTGGGAACACTGCTCTATAGACATCTTTCCTACAGAATTTGATATATTCACTTTTCAGTGTCTCAGAAGCAGAGAGTGTTGCTCTGCATCATTGTCAGTGAGGAGGGAGCTGAACTCCCTCCCTTTGTGCTCCCCTCTGTGACCTGTCTGACTGCTGGAGGAGAAGGGAAGCCCAAAGAAAGTCAATATGGATAAAACCCTGTTGAATTCTGGAATTGGTCAGGCTGCTGGTGGAAAGGTACAGCCTCCCTTGGGTCACAAATTTAGCTGAGAACAGCAGATTTGTCCTTTTCAACAATTTTGCAACACAAGGTGCTTCTGCTGTGGGATTTTGGGGTTGCTTTGATCAGTTTGGGGTTGTTTTTTCTTTACTGTGTCTAGATCCAGGCTGCCTGAAGATAACCATGTGTTTGCCAGCGATTTTAGTGAAATAGGAATTTGACCTTGAAATATGCTGAGTTCACAGGCTATATAAACTAAAATATTTTGTATGTTTGCTTTAAATCCAGACAGCCAGAGAGCTGATGTACATTTCCCCACTGCAAACAGATCTGCTGAAAAGCATGAACCTTGATTTAAAGGAAAGCCACCATTTCTTATTGTGTGTCGTATCTTAGATGGAGAGTGGAAGGAGAATTGAGATCAAATACAGTTTATTGACTTTATTCCTTCCTTAACTAACAGACGAACTTCTGAAAATGTGCACAGTAGCCCTTTTATGAAATATGAAAGCGAGCACTAAATTACAATCCTCAAATCACCAATTCAGAGCCCACAGAATTTTTTTTTTTCCCATTTCTTCATCTATAATTTCCGGGCTGGAGCTCTAGCCATTAATAGCAGCTACATCATCGCAGCGCCGACACTTCAGCAGCACCCTCATCCATTTCAGTCATTGATCCGCTAATGTGCGCCGGATGAGAAAGGAAAAAGGCGGCTCATTCATCCTCCCCCTCCTTCCTCCTCCTCTCACCAGGTGGCAACCACTCACCCATTGCTTTAAATCCCTATCAGATTTCAGAGGCTCAGTGTTAATTGTCCCTGTACAGGGACTGACCCCAGACAGTGAAACTAAAATTAAAGTAATGGCCGTGGAAGTGGGTGAAATGCTGCAGGAGGGGACGGATCTGGACCTGCCTTCCCTGGCCCACAGACTGCAGACAGCGCTGGAAATGACAACAAAGCTGGAGCTGCAAAGCATGCTTGTAGGCATTGGGATCTTCCTGGAATACGAAGCCAAACAAGGAAAAGAGTAGGAGAAAGGCTAAAGACTTTAGGCAATAAGATTAAAGGTACAGCAAAGAAATGGTACTTTGAGTAGCATCAGCTGCACAAGTAATACTGTAATTCCAGTTGTATATGGAGCAAAAAAATACTCTTCTCATGGACATCCATGAGTGATCCATATTGCAGCCCTGTTTGGGTATTTTTCTGACTTACAGAGATACTGAGCTGAAAGATATATTGCTTATGCCTGTGGCTTACTGGGATTTCCTGATTCAGAAGCCTGATTTTTAGTTTATTTTTTTTTTAATCTATCCAACTGACCTATAGGCACATTCTTGCTTTCCCTTTTCACTCTTTGCTTGGTACATCTACTTTTTTGTTCTCATATTCCTCATCTTTTTATTGTTCACTTTGGGGATCAAAGGGCAAAGGAAATAAAAATCCTGTTAGCTTTCAAAGGTCCAGACAGCAGTAGATAATTGGTTTCCAATCAAGCCCAGGCTTTTTTGATCTCCAAAGTCCCCACAAAGAACATTTTGCTAAGACACAAGCATGTGTTTGGTAGCACTACCAGGAGACCTAATTCTGGAAGTCTGTGATTACCTGAGCAGTGACACTTATAAAGATGAGAGGGACTGATAACAGTGCTGTGTTCTTCTATCATCTTCCATTACACTTGCATTAATGACACGTAATTACACCCTTCTGAAGAAATACTTCCAGTAATATTTCTCTCATGCTGTAGTAACAGATGGGTCATGCAGCAGGGTCAGGAACAGAAACCAGCTTCTTCCAGCTCCCCAGACCACGGCTCAGGAAGCGCCCTTCCTTCTCAGAGATTGCTGCTCTTTCTGGTTCTGCTGCATAGAGACAAATGGAAATGTGCTGCCCATTCCCACCCTGGTTCATGTTTCCACCTCTGCAGCAGTTTCTAACCTTTGCCTGGGCTGGCTGAACTTTCTGGTCTGTGGTGCAATGACCAGTGTAATGTTGTTTATATAACACAATGCCCAGCAGCTAAGGATATGAACTTTTGAAAACCAGCTTTGCCATCAGAAAAACTGTGATGTGAAACTACACCCCTGTTCATCCTTGAAGGACTTAATCTTTTCTGTCACTCTGAATCTCAGTGACCTTCACCTCAATTTCCCTTATTCACTAAATGCCTTTCTCTCTCCACCCACACTTAAACCCAACAAAACATGGGTGGGGTTGGGCTTTTCTCCTAGATGACAAGAGGAAATAGACTCAAGTTGCACCAGGGGAGGTTTGGATTGGATATTAGGAAAAATTTCTTCACTGAAAGGCTGGTCAGGCGTTGGAACAGGCGGCCCAGGGAACTGCTGGAGTCACCATCCCTTGGATGGTAGATTTAAAAGATGTGTAGATGTGGCACTGGGGGACATGGTTTAGTGGTGGCCTTGACAGAGCTGGGTTAATGGCTGGACTCAATGATCTTAGAGGTCCTTTGCAACCAAAATGATTCTACGATTCTGTATGAAAAAGCAAAATGTGTTCATACTACAAAAACATGAGGTATGGTTAAATGACAGATCTTGGGTTTGTAGGAATCCGTATTTTTCTTTTTCCCTTTCTCTTTTCCTTTTTTTTTTTTTTTGCCTTTTTTTTTCCTAGTCTTGCAATGCAAGGGCTTCCCAGAAGCAAACTTTTTTTTTTTTTTAATGTATCAAGGCAGCATTATTTTGTGCAATCTGGAGAGGCAGAGTGCACAAGATGCACAGGTGTATACTTGTGCATGCATACCAAAATCCATAACTGACTCTGCTTCTTTAAATAAACAGAATACATTCATTTAGCTTAAAATAGGACTCCTGTCAAGCTCCTGCCCTAGAGCAACTACCAATTGCACTGTCAAAATCACTCTCTGTGGTTCTGAATAGGTTTCTTAATGAAAGAGCAACATTAGCTCTTTAGAACATTTTGTCCCTGAAGGATGCAGCAGCAACAGCCACAGAATTATTTCTGGCTCAGACATGCTTATAAATGGTAGAAAACATAATGGTTTAAATCGTGATTATCAGCTCCCTGGAAATGCTTCACAACAGTGATTCAGGGAACCAAGAGACAAATGGACATGAAGAATGGTACCCTCTGATGAGAGCTTTGTTTCCCACATGCACACTGACCCCCTTCAGAGTAATTATGGTGTGAGTAAGTTCTCACTGAAACAATGTAAAAAACCAGGGAATGAATATATTTGGGACCCAATCCAAAGAAAAATATGTTCTGGTGAAATGAAATTTTAGTATTTGCTGGATTAAATAATGACGATCCTCTGAATGAAATTCCGTGTTTCTATTTTAGCAATCTGGTCATACTGTCACAGTAGGAATTTTTTTATTCTGGATAAACCTGGAGGCAGTAGTAGAGTAGAATATGACTTGAGTAAGTCTATTTATATTCAAACCAAAGAAAAAGAGCTTTTCTTATAAAATGCATGGTTGGAGACAGGACTCAGGTGTTTTCTTGTTTCTTTAATAGGGATGGTGTGGCTGCACTCAGCTAAAGTCTCCCAGTTGGAGCTACAGCACCATTTCAATTTTGGTATTCAATTGTTGGTATTTACCAACAGCTTCATGCATATCCCCAGTCTGGGCTCCAGACAGATTTCAGATCAAATGTCACTGTTCTCAGGCAAGAAAAGCCCTCAAGCAGCTTTTCCACAGCATGGAAGGTCTCAGGATCAAAACCAACAACAAAACAGATGATATTTTTCATCAGAAAATAGAAGTATCTGTCCCTGCTTTGTCAGAGTCTTCTCCCTGGCAGCAGGAGACTCAACTTCTCCTGGTCTGTTTGATCCCCTTACCTCCTATACTTGCAGTCAGTTCCAAGAGCCACTACGAGCCCAGATGCAGTTACCACAGAAAGAAGCAGCTTTGTCTAGGCACAAAAAATTTCAGGGCTAATAATAAAACAGTTAAAAGTGCTCTTCCTTTGCTTTATCCCATTTTCTGATGTCGTGGTCCCTCCCCCTGCTCCTCAGGGCTCTGTGGTCATGTTGGTGGTGGTGCTGAAGGTCACTGGTGTCTGGAGCCTCTCCCCAGGAGGACTGTGATGCTCATGGTGGTGACTTTGGCTCAGTCTAAGACCCATTTGGGTTAATTAATACGTTTTCTGACCCATTTTATACCTTGCAAACCCAGCACTAAACCAGGGATGGCAATGCAATACTACAGGGATTCACAGCTGCATTATTATGCTATTTTTAAGTTTCTCATTTGTTTGTCATCCAACTCAGAACAAATCAATGCTAATACACTGCTCAAGGTAGGGGATCAGCAGAGTATCAGGAGTTAACTTAATGAAAGCCAGCTCACTCCATACTGTACTCAGGGTTGGTGTCTCCTTGGCTGTTTATAAAATTCCATGGAGCATCTGGAATAAATGGTACTGAATTAATACAATGCTATAAATAGGTTAATCAGATGGAATCTTCAGCTGCCGAAACAGTAGAGTTACACAATTATACCAACCTTAGCTCATTATGGTGCAAGTTTTCATTATCAAATATCAGTTTCCAACCTGGAGAACTTTTCTATTTGGCTTTTGAGTTAGCTTACTCTCGCAGTCCACACTTTTCCACTGAAGTAATAAACAATGAGGCCAATGTTGGGAGGAATTTCTTAGGGGCTTCTGGTAATTGTTCATAAGCTGCTGGGCACAGAAAGTTTCTGCAGAAAACTGAGTCATGACTAAGAAGAACCAAACAGTTTAATACCTGAAGAGCTGAAAAGATGTATTTCACCTATATAGCTGCACTTTAAAATGTAAATGAAGTCTATACATGTAATTCCTCTGTGACAGCTTCCTCTATTAACAGACTAAGTCATCCATCTGTCACAGGGAGAGAAAAGCCTACTTGCCACTCAAAACCACAAACTCAACAAAATTGCTCAGAATACTCAGCATCACCTCAGTGTGTGGTTAGTAAGCAAACTGCTTAAAAATAACTAAAGAGTTGGCAGCACAAGACAGTGATCAGGGCTAAAGAGTGAAACGTGCCTTGAAATGGCATCAACTGCTGCAGATGCTGGCTGGGATTATTAGCATGGCATTACTTACAGTTCCCACACCTTTGCTTCTTCCTGGGATAAAATTAAATATAAAAATAATGGTTTCCAGGGTAAGTATCTATGCCATAATCTCAAAGTATCCATCATGATGTATTTCCATTTACTACCCCAGAAGTAAAAGGTAGAAACTTTTCATGTTGCAGATTTCCCTTCTTAGGCCAGACCAGCCAGAACAGTCCTTGCCAGCATCTCACTCGAGAGACATAAATTGAAGAGAGAGGAAGCTGTAGGCCTGTCCCACTGGTTGATCAGATCACATTTAATCATATCAAGGCATCTATTTTTTCATTATTCTGTTTGGTTGATATTTAGAAACAAAAAGGCAACCCTATTTTAGAAATCTGGCAATTAGAATTATATCAGTAGATCAAATTGACATTTAGAATTAATTATAAAAGGAGGGAAAAGGGTTTGTGCTCACTCTTGATCTTTCAGAATGTAAAAATATGGTCTGATAAGCATATTTGCCATCTTGGAAACATCAAGGTTTACTGTGATTTATTGGCTGATACTAAACCAACTCCTTATTTAATGATCTAAGCTGAGATCACGGCTCCAGAGAAGCAGACATTTTATATATATATATATAAAATATGAAACTTCTCACACAATTTTGATGCATGATTTAGCCAGTATTACTACTCCCTTTCCCAAATTTTGCCAAAAAGTCAGGGAACAGCAGGGTTCTAAGCTGTTAATGGAAGGTCTTATTTACCAACAGCAAAGCAGCCTTCTTTGAGACTCTGAGAGGGTAATACTTCAGTCATTAGTGGCTTAAGTATGTATCTTATATGATCCTGCTAAGTTTTTGCCAATGTAAACAAGGGGTGACTGCATTCCTTAGCACTTTGTGTTTGACTGAACAAAGAAACAGCATAAAATAATAAAGTTTTGAGCAATTAGAAATATTACAGGTATGATACATATTTCACATGTATTATGTCTATTATATAAATATATATGAAATATGTTTCTCTTCTCATTGGTTTATCTTTTCTTCTGTGGTAACTCTTTAAAATGCCCTCTGAGGGTTACAAACTGTTGTATTTCCCTTGGTCCCAGACAAGTTGTCCCACACATGCCAGAGCTGATCCAGGTCCTGTCCCTGTGCTGAGCTGGCACCAAACACAGCTGTTGGGAAGCTCAGACCTGCTGCCAGGTCAGTAGGAGACATTTGTTTCAGTGTCTTTCCTTTAAACATGCCCAGGCTATCTGCTTTTCTTCAGCAACCACTTTTTTCTTAATTTTCATCCCCGTTTTTCCTTCTGAAAAAAAACATTATTAGAAATGCCATGATGAGTTTGGGAAGCAGAGTGAAGACTGTGTGCATTCCCACTGACAGCAAAATTCCCATGGATTTCAGCCTGTTCCAGGTTTTTCCTCTGACACCTCCACGTTTGCTGTGCAGCTGGGATTTCCTCCTGTGCAGATCCTGCAGCTGGACCTGGGTGGGCAGAAGCAGCTCTGATTTTATCCATGCTGTCCATACCCCTCCCTGCCTGCTGAGCTGCACAAACAGCTGACTGCTGAATCCTCAAGGTGAAGGACAAGACAAAAAAACCTTTTCAGGGATTTGAAAGGATGGAATTAACAAGGCAGGAGAATGTGAGTCTAAAAGTCAGGATAAACAACACAAGGATTTTTTTTCCCCTTTTAGGAAGCAGAAAATTGTCCGGAAATGTGCAGTGTTGATGGACAGCCTGGTAACAGTAAAAACAGGAGTCTCTGAAAACGCTAGGAAATAAAAATTCATGACCCAAATTAAGAAATACGAACTTGACAGGTGCTTCCCGTGGATGTGGAGATGAGGGAAGTAGAAGTGGTTTTCTCAAGTAAAAGGTAATGAGGAAGCAGAGAACAGGTAATTTGTTTCTGCTCTCCACGGCAGCTCAGCACGGGGATCCTGCCCCGAGTCAGGCCGTGCCCCGCTGCCAGCGGTGGCTGCTGCAGCTGCAGGGGAGCTCTGGTGGGAGGGAGTGGCGTCGGGAAAGTAGGGAATGGCTTTCCTCAGACTGCAGCAGCTTCCCTCATTTACAGGAGACGCTCTAGGGGATCAGACCATCGCCCTTTCTGGCACAACTAACCCAAGTCATGCTGGAGTCGTTCATTAGCTGGGAGTCTGAGGATGTAACTGTGTGTTTGCCTCACCTCCTCACCAACACAGGCTGCTTCCCTCATCAAACATTCCATGGTTTTTGTCCAGTCTGGCTTCAAAAGTCTGAGGTTACAGGCTCCTTCCACTTCTCATCTAGCGACATTCAAGGTCAGGAGTTTCAGTTTGCCACAACGATGTTACTTCATTCTTAACTGCATTCTCATAAATTAAGGTTTCACAATTCCTTCAGTCTTGCTGTTTAAGTTTTTCAAATCTTTTTATTGGGAACTAACGTTCCCCTAACCATAAGCCATAATTTAACTATGCTAAACTTAGTTAGCTCTGTTGCTCTCCTCTCTAAAATAAGATCTTGTGCTATTTTCTGCAGAACTTCCAGAATCCATCTCTTGTTATAAGTATTACACAGCACGAAGACTTAAATTTGCAACTGCTTCATCTCTCCAAACTGGAATTCAGATACTACACATCTTCATACATGTAAAACAAATGCCACATTTCTGCCATGCTCAAGGCAAACTAATGAAGCAGGTTTATCCTCACTGTCTAGGGCTCCCTGTGGAGGATTGCCTCCCTGTTTTCAGAAGATAACCATTCACTTTAGAAAATGAGTTTCAACTTTTTGAAAATTAAGGTGATTAAGAGAATATGTTCCTACAGCCTAGCACAGAAACAAGGTTCTCCCTTTCATGTGCTTCCTTATTTTTCAGCCTGTAAAATGTTTCACCAGAGGAAGGGGACACCATACAAACCCCTACTGAGTTATGATGCTGCAGAGCAGAAAGGCAAAGCTAGTGAGAAGTATCTACTTTTTCTGTCAGAGTCCCAAGACACCGGCAGAGTTGTGAGTTCCACAGCACTGTTGTGGCAGATTTTATCCCAGCAGCAGCATTAATTGTAATAACCAGCAGGAATTCAGAATGGATGTGCCATCCTAGCAAGGGCAATCAAGTAGCCCAGTGAGACACCACGTTCCAAGATGCATCATTTTATCCTCACAGAACTGACTCCGAAGGCACAGATCTAACTCCAAAGACAACCAGTCCAAACATGTAAAATTTAAAATTTCATGCTCTCTTTTTGGCATTTCCAAGAAGCTTATGACACCTGAAAATTTTAATCCACCATATGCTTCACTTGATTCCTGAACTGCTCTTCAGTTCTTTCTCCCCCCATTCAAAGGGAGCCTCAGCTGATAAAGGATGCACCAGGAACACTCAGTTTAGGCTGAAAGGACTCATACAACCTGGGACAGATTCACTTCACTGAGTATTAATCTCCTTTAATCCAACTGGATCACACACCAAACAGCAAAATCCTTGAGGCTTTGACAGCACCAGTTCTGCTGATGTTTAAAGGTTAACGAAGTCAGGAGATCCTGTGCTACTTGTATTTACACTGAGAACTCTGGCTGATAATCTGTACAATGAGTAAATGAATTTGAAGCAGAGGCCACACACTGACAGCATTCTTTTTTTTTTTCCCCAATAGGATGTAGAGCCCCAAAATCTTGTATCAGAATGCAAGGACTGTAAGATAACCATGCTTCAATAACTCAGTCATTTCAAGAATATCAAAGTAAGAGAAAACTAGAAGGAGATGCAAAACATTCCCTTTTGATACAACTTCCTCACTGCTTGAGAAAGCAAAGTCTCCCTAAATCTCTGAATGCCTCATGCAGGCACAGCAGATAAATGATCTGGGGTGGGAGATGACAATCTCTAAGACCCAAGAGGATGGGAGAAAGATGCAGAGAGCTATAATGAAACCTGTCAAGTGCATCATCTTGCTCTTATTAAAGATGTAAGAGCACTTGCAGATGTTAAATACTGAGGAGGAACAGCTTAACAACCAAGTACAGCCTTCAGAGAGGATCCTACAGAGCAACAAGATTTTTAAAAGGCTGATGAAAACTAGAAGGAAACCAAAAGTAGAAAAACCACCCAACACAATTTAAAAACATATAAAAACATATATAAACCCCTGTGTATAAAAGCCTTCCTCAAAGGCCCTGAAGGAAGCCACGATGCTCACTCACCCCCATGACATTTGTCTCCAACAAACCAATGCTGTGACTGACACACTCTGCACTCAAATGCAATAGAAAACCGAGGCCTTGACCAGCTGCAGTCCTTCTGGAAGGGTACCAGGGCTCCCAGGAAAGAGCAGGTGTCAGTCTGAGCCCAGGATGGCTCCATCCTGCCCACGTCCCTAGGCCTCCCATCTTCCTGGGCAAGAGCATGCTGAGCCCTGCACAGCACAGGAAACACGTTTATCCCACAGGATGCTGTAGTGACAGACTCAAAATAAATGAGGACTTCAGGATCAAAGGCACCATGTAAAATGTTAAAACATATTCTGTCTCAAGGTCACCCATACAAAAATTATTACTGATTCTGTAATAACAGAAGCAGTCGCTTCACTGAAATTAATTTATTTTGAGAATATCCCTTTTAATCCTCCATGAGTTTTTTAGCACAAAAAGTTGAGTTTTATCACAACCTCCTTCATAAAACTTAATATTGTATGTCTGGTAATGTGGCTGTTTCAATAATTCCTCAATGGAAATTCCCACATCAGTGAAACCTTGGCAACACTGTTAGTAAGTGACCTACACAAAGTTTAATAGAAAATTTTTACTGAATATCCTCTGTTTAATGTAAACAAGGCAGGAGGCAAAACAAGGAGTATATATTTTATATAATTACACTATTTTACAGGGCACAGAAAGCATTGAGGACATAGTTTAAAAACCCTGTATGATATGCAATATCAGATATGGATTTTCCATGTAGCCCCAGGTCTACCCCAGGACCCTTTAATCTTACCAAGCACTTCAGGTTAGTATTTCTTCTAGCAGGACAAAGAGCACTAATAAAATGTCACCTGTGAGATTGCACAGCAGGTTATGGTAGAAATTACCATGCATTTACAAAGCCATTCCATGATTACTTGTGCCCTGTAAAATGAAGGGTGGCAATCTTTACACTAATTATAGTGTAAGCAAGCTTAGGATTCTGGTCCTTTTATATATATATATATATATATGTATATATATACATAGGTGATGTACAACCAGACTCAAGCTGTGCATCAAGTCACAGCTTTTATATTGCACAGACAAATATAGAGTAAGAAGAACATTACACAGACAGAATCTGAATACCAGGAATATTACAGTCATAGGAGAAACTAAGGACAAACTTGTTCTACCAGAGCTAGCACATGGCTTATTACAAAATTTTCTAAATCAGAGTCTAAATCAAATACATACTATAAATGAAAAAAGGAAAAAGTAAAACAATGCTTCTATTTACACACATGTGCATCAGGATTAGAATGTGGTTTGGATCCGCTTTTTGAAATAAAAAATTATTCTAGTATCTCATCTCAAGTATTTCAATCTAACACCAGGGGCCCCATTCTCTAAGGTGATGAGCACTCGTCTTCCCACTGACATCTGGAGCATCTGCACAAGCCATGAACTCTTCAGGCCAAGTATTTTCTCTGGGTAATAAATAACCACATACATACAAACACACGCACACAGAAACAAAATGGGCTCCTCAATGACATGCATAGATCAAAAAGGTGAAAACATGGACCTGAACTAACTTCTAATAATTAAAAAAAAAAGTGCATGAAAAATATCGCCACAAAAACAATTAAATGAGTTCCATTAAATCACTTTTACAAAAATAAAGGTCATTGTCATCAGGTATGGTAATTAAGGGTTTGTAGGCAGCGCTCACAAAAGCAGTTTGGGCTAAAGCAACTTCAAGGATTGCTTGACTTGTGTGAGGATGGATCCATGTCTTATAAATTAATTGACTGAGTAACATTTGGTTTGCAAGAAAACATCACCAATGTCACTGGAGACTGAACAATCATAGCCTGAATTTAAGAGTGATCACAGTTCCATCTGCTTATTGTTCTCCTGGACAAGCTTAAGGAGCTGTGTTTGCAGCTCTGCAGTGTTTTGCACTAGAACACCCCAGAGGCTGCAGCCCTTCAGTGGAGTGAGTTCAGGTACCAGGAAGTGATGTTAATGCTTTCATTAGAGATCAGGCAACTCCTGAATGGCTTTACCAATTCTTCTATTACTCAGAATGCTCTTGGCAAGTTTTGCTAAACATTTCACTCACTTTCATTTACAGTAGTATTATGACTTCCAGTTTCCACTGAAATTGGGACATAAGGAGTATTCTGGAGCATATGCTTTAAAAAAATAAATAGATGAATTGGGGAAAAAGTAATTAAGCTCAAGCAAAACCAACAAAGACTCAAATTCAGTAAAGCATCAGCATTTCTGCTCAACTGCGTAACTTTGTTCATGTGAAAGATTGTGATTCAAGGAAAAAATACTTGAAATTAAGCTTATGTATAACTGTTTTGCTGAACTGGGACCTTATAAATAACAAATGTATGTATTAAACATCACTGCACAGACATCAACATGCTCTAAACTATGTGTCAGGTATTAAGGAAGCTCCTAACGTGGACTGTCTGCAATGCAGATCACTAAAAATTATTTACGACATTCAAGGTATGTTTCTAAAGAAGAAAAATGAAGTGTAATTTTTCCAAACTTTGTCCTACTATGCCACTTTGACCTGAAAACACTTTGGAGCTAAATGCAGAAAAAAACCAAACCAGGTGAAGAAGTAAAACATGCTTTTGTTTGCCAGAGAAATACAACATATTTTACGAAAGTGTCTCGGTACAGGGAGCCACTGAATACAGGTTTTACCTGCCAAAATGTTTCCCCAGTTCCAGAACTGCTTTCCCCAGCTGAACCTGTACTGGAAACTTTTACAGCAGGATGCTCTTCACTGGTGACAAGAATAAATTTAGCCCATTAACTGTGACACTGCTCTAATTAACCTGCTAACTTAAAAGGCCTCTTTACATCCAGCTTCCATAAATATTAAAAACAAGACCTCAAAGGCATGGATAGAGAGCAGAATCTGATTCTAGGTACAGTCATGTAAATCCAGAAGAATTCTAGTGACTGGATAAATTAGTCCATGTTTGCCTATGAGCAATGACATCTGAAGTGGGCATTAGCTGTGCAAACAGGGGCAGGAAAGACAAAGAGGAAAGACAATGTAAACAGAAGGAGCTGAGCTCTACCTGGCCTTGTTCAAAGGAGGGGAAAGAGGTCCTAGGCCCGAGTGTGGAGAGCAGGACAGGTCACTGGTGTGACTGCAAGGTCCAGCAGAGCCACCTGCCAGCACACAGGGTGCTGGCAGTGAGGGCCCTCTGGAGGGCAGGAGCAAAGCACCCTGCAGTGGCCTCTGCTTGCAAAGCCAGTGCCTGCCCTGACTGATGGCATTCACACAGAAAAGGAGCCTCTGAAAGGCATTCCTGCATCCCAGCACTGTGAAAAGCAGGTGCAAATTTTGGTCCTAAATAAGTTACCAATGCTTTAACTGAGTTGGCATCACTGTGATATTAGGTAAGCAATAAAAATGTCTCTCAAAATAACAAAATATTTATGCTGCTGATTTTCAAGGCACAAAAGATTCTTAAACCAATGCAGACTAATACCAATTTAAAAGAAATTAAAAATACTGTTTCAGCAACAACTATTGATGACCTATAATTAATTTATAATGTAAAGGTGACATGAGTCAAACAACTAGAGTTTGTAAAAAGCTAAAGCAAATCTAGTTACACGGATCACCTGGAGATCAATCACTTGGAATGATGACAAACATGCTACAAACATGTACACTTCAGATATATTTGTTACGGATGTGATGCCAAATCAGGACTAATTTCTTTAGTATTGATTTTAGACTGATAGATTTCTTGGAGTAAACCACTGAGGAATCAAGCTCAGAGTTGTGCTTAAGATCTACCAAAAGCAAAATGATCCCTCATTAACATATCCTACTCTATATGGATTGGTGGATTTTTTGAACTTCATTTTTAATAACATACATTGCAACTATAAGTATGTTCTTCTTTCATATATCCAACTGAAAATAAAAAGAACTAAGACATAAAAATGTTATAAAATTAATTTGCTTTTTTAAAAGTAATATGGTCACAAAGAGCATGTGAGCCCCAGGACATACAAGAGCCCAAACTCTCTAAACACTGTTTTCAGAATAACCAAGGACTGACGTCTGTGGTTCTCCATGCAGCTTTTCCAGCTCTTCACACAGTGGCTAGAAATGCTGTGTATCGGCTTCTCCCCAAATGCCTTCGCTCATATTCCAAGTCCATTTGCAATCTCAAGATCTGGCGAAAGGAACTGTCTTTAAACACCCGCTGCGCTCTGCCGGAGGCACCGCCGGCCTCTGGGTGTGCGGGCTGAGGCCGGCCCGGCCCGGGGCAGCTCAGGGCGTGGCGGAGGTGTGGTACTTCACGAAGGCGATGGCCGCCAGCTCCTTGCAGAACTCTTCCAGCACAATCACGCCCTCTAGTAACGTCATGTGGTCAATGCTGGGACGGGAAGAAAATTGCAGGGAATCAGGACGGGCACACACAAACCCAGCCGCGCCTCTCGGAGAAGGTGCAATGTGTTTACTCACATGGGCCCTTCCGGCTCCAAGCCCAGCAGGCGTTTTCTGACCAGCAGAAGTTTGGGAGTGAAATCTGGGATGCGCTGGATTCTAACCATGAGGTCCCCGACGACCTGTAAAGCCCAGGCCATCAACACACAAAGTTAACACCTCTGCAGAGCGCCTGGCAGCAAGGTTCAATGGCAGCTTCAGTGCCCACTGCAGCATCCTCGCAGGCTCACAGAACAACCTGCAGAGAGGCTGCTCTGCCCAAACACAGGGTGAGTGAGTGCAGAAAATAAACACAAAAGCCTTACTTGCTCTTGTCACAAACGGCATTACTTATTTTAATTACATCAATGATTAATTTGTCTTTTTAAATGCTGACATAGACAACCAACCAGTGAATTCCTGGGCCTAGGGAAAAGCACAAGGGGAGGGAGTGAAGGCTGTGTTTTGGAACAGGGAAGGCTGCTGGGAGAAAGGGAGCCAAGCCCTCTGTCACTATCGGGCAAGCATCATTAACAGGCTCCTGCCCAGCCTAACAACAGCTGGTGCGTGGGCTAAGCGAGGGATTCTGACTGAGGACACTGCAGTGTGACAGGCTCCCAGCCAGCACCTCTAGGATGCCAGTCTGGCAGGAAGAGATGGAAATGGAGAAGAAGGGGACTTTTGATAAATCCAGGACTTAATTGTCAAGAACAGCCTTCATCAGAAAAAAAACAAAAAAAAGAGTATGAGCAGAGATACCCATCTACGCCCAATCTTGATGTGAAATCAGCTTTCAATGACAAATATTTACCAACCTAAACTACCCAGCAACTATTACCATTAACAACAAGGTTATTAAATATATTACTGCTGTACAGCCACGAGGAATTATTGCTGTGTTTACTCACCCTGACAATCACTGAGAAGAGAGACTTGCAGCCAGAAGCGAGGTTGATGTAAGGATCCAAAAGGTATTCGTGTATATGAGGATGGGGGAACAGGGACAGTTTGGACAACACTGACGTAACTTGTAAATTTACATCATAGGGCTGGCAAAAAAGAGGGAAACACACTGCTTAGTTATTTTCATGCTGGCTTCTTTTCATCCACCTCATGTTTATTTAACTACTAGAACTTTATACACAGGGTCATGAATAAATAAAGATGAAAAGTTAGATTAGAAGACAGACCCAACCTCTGCTTTTCACAACAGCAGTGCTGTGAATATAACAATTGGACATTAGATGTTACTATCTGTATTGCTGCTACAACCACTTGAAGCTTTTGCACACTTGTTTATTGTAGGGCAAGTCCTCTTCCTGTAAAACATTTCTTCAGCTAAAGAGAAATAGCATGGAATCAGCCTAGATTAAACATCTGCTTGCTTCTCCTGGGAAACTGTAAAGTATATGAGCTCAGGAAATTGCCAGGGAGAAATCCATGTTTACAGCTAATACATTATTTCTCTTCTACTTTATTTTTTAATGGGAAAGAACCATTGCAGAAAGCCTGGCCATCTTGTGGCAGCAACTTATAGGAGATGGGACCAGTCCTGGCCTGGGAAAGCAGCAGGAAATTCTGAGCTTCTTGTCTACCTCCCATCCCCAAATAGCCTTCATCAGAGAGGCAGCAATGTCAGATGCTGGAAAACGCTTACTAGTCATAAGGAATAAAATAGTACCTGATTTTCCAGGAAAAAAAAGTGCCCAGTTTAAAGGATTTGACCATTCTAGTAAGAAACTTATTTCCATAAAAGCAAGCATTTTCATACTGGCTTCTTTATGTTTCAAAACCTTTTTTTTTCATCTTTGATTTTGTCATCCCAGTGAAAATAAGCTGACATTTTAATTCAGCCCAAAATTTACAAAGTAGGAGAACCTCCTTCCATTTCTTCAATGGCAAAACAGACTAAGCTGACAAGAGAGGGACAGGCATTCCTTTGGTACACCTCTGTGTCAATCAACCTTTTGCTCTAAGTGGATTACAGGGCCCTCATTTAATCTCTGACTGCATATTGGCAGTAATACCCTCACTGGCATCATTACACCTGGAAGAGAAGGATTTAATGACCTCAAATTCTCATCTTTATGCTCTCAAGTTAGCATCCCACTGAAGAATAAGAGAACAGACTGCTCCCCTTTTGAGATCTGGGAGACTTGGATGAATTCAGCCTCAGATTAAGACAGATACATTTAGCCATGTCTACCTGTCTAAGCTCTCATTAGCTGACTCAACAGAAATCTGACACTTCATACACCTGCCCACACACAAACATCTCCTGCCATCTCAGATGCTTCCAGAGTCTGCTGGTCTCTTGATGGTTCCACAGAGAGTGGATCCTGCAAGATCTGTATTGTAACCACAAACTTCTGGGAATATCCTGGACGCCACAAAAAATGGCAACAGATACCTGAGCTCAGGCACGTGAGTGGAGCTTTCAGTCCATAGAGTGGAGGAAGCTGAGCTGGGGATTCACTTTGCACTGAAAGAGACACCTACCTGCCTTTCAGCCTAAGAGCCCCAGGGACTCCTGGGGCTGCTCTGACAAAATTTCCACTGACTACATGTGTTCACATAAGTATTATTTAGGTACTTTATTCTTGAATTTGTTACCACACACTGTTGCATTGCAAAGTTGCCTCATAAATCTTTTGAAATGAAAGCACTTATTTCTTCCAGTCAGTGGCAGTTATTTCTGTACTTGGCACTCCAGCAATAGATTCATCCCAATCTCCTAACAAATGAAGCTTTCAGCCTCTGGACCGCAGACGTTACAGGTAAAAGAGATCTCTATAATTTGAGTTATTATAGCAGAGTTACTCTGCGGAGAGAGACAAAAATTCCTTCCATAAATCCATTCACTGCCTACCTAGCTGAACTGTAGGAGAAGGTCTTTAGAGCTGTCTGAGTCAGCCAATTCATTAGGAAGCTTTGAAGGCATGAGCATTATCTGGTGTTCACAAGAGGAGAAAGAAACAAAGGAGTAACACGTGCTGCATTGTTCTGACAGATTGCTGTTGTGATTCCAACTAATTGAGAGCATTAAAGAAAGCTACTTCTTCACACAGAGCTTTTATTTCTGTCCATATGTCAGCAGACCCAGTAAAATGGCCCCATATCAGATAAATTGTAAAAAAAAATTCCCTGTGGCTAAAAAGATTAAACCCAGCAAATTTTGAAGTTCAGGAAATTAAAAAAAAATTCTTAGAGTGCAGTCAGTTCTACAGAAATTTGTAATGCCAGCAGGAGGAAGAAGGTGGTGTCTAGTACATGAGGCATTTGAAACAAGTTACTTCACTTGTGTGCTTGAGCTATCTTCTGTCAGAAACGAGGTTAGTGAGAGCTACCAGCTCTGCAAAGCTTTCTGGTATCACAGATTCCTATCAGAGTGTTCCCATGAACACTCACAGAGCTGACCTAGAGGCTACTCCTGGCTTCCTGCACGTGTTCCCTGTGCATCTGTATGTAGAAAATGGCTCTTGTTAGGCTTATGACCAGGAAATGGCCATCCATTACACAATACATACATACATGGCCACATTACACAATAATGTGACATTATAATAGTGATGGGAATCCACAGGACCTGATGGAGATCAGCTCTTTAAAAGTGAAGAAAATGTCAGAAATTGAATTCTTGTTTTTTCTTACCTGATCAAGAATCCTGCCCATTCTTTCAAACAGAACTTTCAAGAAGTGTCCTTCAAAAAATGACGCTTCTAAATTGCACTTTTCCAAAGATCTGGGAGATCCAGGCCACTCCCACCGTAAGCAAATGACACAATAATCCCGGAACTACAAAAAAGTAGTGAGGAAAACAAGACTTCAATCTCCATGGAAACCATTTCATTTCCTTTTATAGTCCATACACCTTAAAACCATAATCTGTAGCTAAATGATACATCTAAGCTCAAAAAGATCATTCACTCTAAAGTAAACACTACCAGTAAAACCCCTATCAGCAGGCACCTCATTTTCCTGGGGAAGTTCCTGTTACTAGGGTGGTTTGAGAAGCAGTGAGTGGAGAACAAAGCTCCCAAAAAGCAGTTTGGGCCAAACCACAAAGCAACACCAACAACATACAACCTAACCAGGGTTCTTCTGAAGCAGAAATTGCATTCTTAACCATCTTCTTGAGAGTACATCACTACACTTCCACTGTGCTGTGTGTAGCTGATCTTGCTATCCAAACCATTCTGCTCCCTAATTCCCAGGACAGGAAAGGCATGTGTACATGCAGAACATACAAACTAAAAGTATTTCAGGGCTTCCTCTTCCCTCTCTTTGTTTCCTAACACCCCTGGCAGTCTTTCTCTACCTTGCCCTGTATTTGCTGTGTGCTGCCTAATGCCTTACTTAAAAGGAATTATACCTTGAAAGGAGCACAAGTTGAAGCAGAGAAAATAAGGAACACAGGAAGAAACGGAAGCAAAAGAGTCAGAAAACACTCAAAAATTCTGCATTGATTGTAACTTACCTACTTGTGCAGGCTTCCAGGAATAGCAATAAGGAAGCAGAACAGCTATTTGGATGTAATAACAGCAACAGGCAGGGCTACTCTTAGGGGGGAAATATTTTAACAGTAGCCATATCATTGTCAGGAAGTGACAGAAACCAATTCTGCTCTCTAATAACTCCCAGTACACTTTTTCCCAAGGCATGAAAGAAAGACGAAGATGATAAGTGGTTTCTGGCATCCAAGAATAGAACATAGGGGAATTTTACATCAACCTTTGTTTCCTTATTCTCTATTTTCTATTCCCTTTCTTTTCAGGAGAGACTACAGATGAAGCAATATAAATACAGAAATCCAAACTTCCCATCTTTAGCAGCTGATAACATAATTCCAAGGTTATGGAATTTTTGAATTACCTACTAAATATAGCTCTCTTTCTGTTCCTTTGCATAAATTTTTCTATTTTAACAGATTCACAGGGTTTCAATAAGAAAACTGCAAACAATGAGTGACTGTCCTCTGACCAAGGAAACTTTATGTTCGTAAAACCGAAACTTGCATTTATTTCTAAATAAATAAAATTATTATCATAATCATGAAGCTTTCCCTGCCTACCCAACCTCCCAACTTCAAACCTGAATGCCTTAGGCTGTGCATTCCCAGTGATGAGCCTTTATTTGCGAAGTCCCAGATTGCATAACTCCTATGCAGCATTTTAATTTCTCTTTAGTTCTTTCAAACAGCTTGGCAGGCAATTCTCCAAGAGAATGCAGATAAATGCAGAAGCAAATTAAGAATCTATCTGCAGTTCAGGTTTTCTCTCACTGTATTTGTTATATGAATATTAATGCATTTAATGTCATCCATTATTCCCACTAGTGCAATACAAGGTGAATTCATCATCGAAAGATCTCCAAAGGTAAGTTTTCATTAAAAATGAAAATTGAATTTTCCCATCTTCCATTACCAAAAGATGCATTTAATAGGACTATTTACAGAACTATTTGTATATTCTCACCAGCATTTCAAACTCTCAAGGACTAAGAAGAGTTCACTGACTTACTTGTCTGTGGGCATCTCTGAGATAAGTATCATAACCTGTACCCTCCACATGGTATGATGACTTTGCTTCATCAGGTACAAGACAGAGAAAACTGAAAAGAAAAAGAAGTACAGTAATGCCTATATTCCACAGAGCACCAGATCAATACTTTCTCATCATCTGTAGCAGTGTACACACAATGCTGAACTGTCTGGCCAATTAATCCACAGGTTCTACCATAACTTTATGTGAAGAACAGAGAGCACAAAATCTATTTAAGCCTATCTATTCCAACTGCTGTTTGCAATAACAAGGTATATACTTGAGAACTTTTGTATCTGGCACTAGATGTAAAGTCATCAGTGGAAGCATTTTCTGAGAACCAGCAGACAGAATGGAGATTAAAGGGAATATTCATAAATAGGTCAAGTATTTGCTAAAGGTCAGACTCCACCTTACTAGAGCTAAAACAAAATACACTTGGGAATAAATGAGCCAAGAAGAATTACGGTTAAAATTCTTCTTAACCTACTTCATACTTTATTTACCAGTTTGTTGTGGCAAAAAATGAACATCTAAGACACAATGGAGTATTTGCATATAAATGTTCCTGTTACAACTATAATTGCCTTTGCCAGGTGTGTAGTCAAATACTTTGTCCTTATTACTTCACCAATATCTGACCTAAAATGCATCAGGAAATTCTGAACAATATTAGTAACTTTAAAAAAATTAATCAGACCCATTGAAATTTCTGGATAGCAAAATAAAACCCAGTCTTTGGACCCTGATTCCAAATTTCAGCCTTCACCACACCCCAAGAGCTGCTGGACACTCCTGTAGAATTTATATGCAGAAATATGTAGCTGACTTTTCATGCGGAGTTCATCTTATCTCAAAAAATAGAAATTTGCAGAACACTGCAAATCAGAAAACATTTCTATTCCCTGATGGAGGTTACACGAGGTGAATTTAGGAGAGTGTTCTTTGTGTCTTTGCTCCAAACCATGTCCACCATAAACTATAAATAGCAATACTGGGGGAAAGAGGGCAAGAAGTGATGATGTCACTGTGTCCTGGCTGTCCCTGGCAGTTGCTTCCTCTGGCTAACACCTTTGATTATTTCTGGGCAGGCAGATAGGTCAGCACTGACACACCAGTGCTGCTCTGCTACCAAGCATTGACAGAGCAAGCAGCCCTCGTCCTAATATTAGTTCCTAAGAGAATTACCATCACTAAGTTGCTTAGAGCAGAGCTTGTCCTCTTTGTGATATCTAATTTGCAGTGAGTCTAACAGGCACTGAGCTAAGTCACAGGTGACACAGGCGCTCCCTGACTTTCAGAAAGGTTATTTCTAGCATGGCAATTATTTCCTTTTATGTATGTGTTTAAGGAATTTGGAAGTTCTAAGGAAGTTTGAGGGCTTTTTTTCCCCTGAAAGGTTTATAGCAAAACTCCCCAGACTTGTCCAGGAAGGTCAAGTCCTGTAACAGCAATTTAAGTAGAGCAAGTATTTCTGCAAAAAGCAACTTTTATAATAAATGAGGCTTTCATTGTGAATTCTGAGTATTCAACCATTAGCTGCAAAGTTCTATTTTTCTCATTTATGTTGAATTAATGCAAGCTCTAATCTTTCAGAAGTAACTTTCTGATAAAATGCCACATAATTTCCTTCTGTGGAGTCATTTTCCCAGCTGGCACAGAATAACATCCATTACACAGTACACATTTAATTTGCACAGTGTGTGCAGACACCCACACATTCAGACATTTCCTCAAGTCTTTGTTTCAACTCACCTATTTACAATTTTATGAACTTCAGTCTTCCCATCATTTTTTGGATGTTCTGGACTGGCAGGTGGAGAAGCACTGAGCCACTCCTGAGCTGACAATGTATTATCTGGAGACAGATCAGTAAATAATGGGTCTTCCTCCAGATCTCTGTGAAATCACATTAAACAAAAACATAATCATCCACAGAATGTTATGGAAGGCAGGAAAATCTCTGGATCACAAGGCAGGCTGTTTTTCTTCTCTGAACAACGAGGATGTTTTCCAGAACATAACAATATCCACACTGTATCACCTAATTAATATGCAGAAATACCAACCTTTGCAAATGCCCAACAACCTGAACAACAGACGAGACATTTTTGACTTGTACAAAATTACTGCATCAAGTCACTTAAAACTTCTTAAGCACATTTTTTACATGAGCTCTACTCCAGGACATACTTATATTATTCTAGATGACTAAAATGGTTTGTGTGGCCAGTCCTTACCTGTCCTTCACTAAAACACTGAGTTACAAGAGTTACCTAGTATATATATTTTATACAGTGCCTCAGTATCTTATTTATTTTATGTGGTGCCTCAGAAATGTTCTTCCATCAAAAATGACTAGGAACATAAATGTAAGCAAGACACTGAATTCAATAAAATATGCACAGATTTAATCTTGGTAGATGCATAAATAAATTGAGACACTAAGACCTGTGAGTGTCTATTGTTCTGCAGAGAGGCTTGTGGTAATTTTAGATTTTCTGTTCCTGTCCTAAGAGTTTCCATAAGTTGCTGATGTAGGAATTTCTGCATCACTTTACGGATATGGATTAATACATAGAGCACTCAAGTGCTCTCCAGGCTCACTTTTCTTTCAATTACTGGAAAAAAACCCTGTTTTGTTCTAAAAATAAGGATCCAAGTCACTTGTGTGAAAACTTCTCTTAAAAATGAAACTTACACTGCTCCAGCAATCTGTCCATTCTCTACCACATCTTTATCTTCTTGACAGGGAGGCTTGTATTCCATGTAGTTTCTTTCTTCCAAATTTCTCAGAACCAAATTATAAAGAATGTGCTCATTGGGTTTTTGCAAAAGGTGCTCAAACATTCGTAAAGTCATTATGCTGATCTGCAACAGAAAGTAAAAACTCATTAAACTGATGCATTGTTGCCCTGTGCTTTTTGCCTTTTATCTGCTTTGTCCATCCCAGAACACTGCAATCACTTATTGACATTATGGAAGGAAACAAAAATAATAAGAAAAAAACAGGAAATTATGATGCTACATGTGGTATTGACAGGGATGAAGAGTTCATACACATTTGAAAATCAATATGGGAATGCATTTTTTTTTTCTGTAAAAAAAAAAACCTGTCCTGAAATCTGTGAAAGTAACAACACAAAGAACCTACAGAGAACTCAGAATTTAGTTTCCTGTGTAGCTACAGTCAGATCCATGTTGGAAGATGGTTATCATTGTGCAAATGAGACCCACAACAGGACTTAAAGTTAGTAATAAATACCCAGAAAAAAAGAAAGTAATACCGGTATGTTGTGACTAGACCTATAGGCTAAAATTTTTACATGGAGATGTTGTGTGGGCTTTTAAAGGAACACTGACTTGAAGCAATACAAAAACAATTTTTCAAGAGTGCTTAGCTTTGCAAAGATAACCAATTTACAGAGATAACTCATTTTGACAGGGTGAGCAGGTAGGCATACTGAAAAAATGTATGTGAGAAAGCACAGATTTGTATTTCAGGCAAGCTTGGTTTTGATTTGAAAAAGGAGAGGGCTGAGGTTGTTTGATGGAAAAAATGAAACAAGCAGCTTCTGAGGAGGGATTTTACTGAAGTAAATTATTTTAATGATGCTTATGTAAAAAGATTAAAAGTTATCACATCATCTTTTAATTGGCATTGCATATATTCTCCAACCACACGTTCATATAAACCCCAAGTTTTTATCTGTATCTCGTATGATAATAAGACAGAATTGACACAACATGGAAAATAACAGCAACAAATTAAAATGCAATTACAAAAACTCAGTTCACTCAATCTTACAGCTGAGCAAGTCTAACTGGATATGTATAGTGGGGGCAGAAATTCACCAAAAAATCTTCAGAAAGAAAAAAAAGAAATACACTGGTGGAGAAAACAGCTTGGCTTCATTTTCTAAAGGGAATTTGTAGGGCTGGAAGCCAGGATTCTCTTTCTTGGCAAAAAAGGGTACTTGACACAAATCTGAAAAGCCCTCACAACGGTGTCTTTAGAGACTGCCCACGCTCCAGAAGCAGCCAGCAGACATTGCTGTGTCAGAGCACCCCTCACCTCATCAGAAATGTGATCACAGTGCTCGATCAGCCTGTGTCGCAGTGGGTGCCTGTTGATGTCACTCAGTGTTTCTGGCTCTCTGTGCTCCCCAAGTATAAAATACACCAGCTCCTGCAGCAGGACATCCGAAGTCACCTGACGAACAATGCGGTGCAATAGCGCAGTTGACGTGAGGATTCCCATCTCTGAACTGAACGAAACATTGTCACATCAGATATGGAGCGGATTTCTGCCCCCCAAAAATCAGCTTGATGCAGATTCTGTTCTGCTGTGTCTGGCAGGATGCTACTCACGTTTGCATCAGCTGAGGTTCCATAACATCAATGAAGAATCGTTCCCGCACAGCTTTTGCCATAGCAACAGCAGTCATCTGAAACAAAAGTACAAAATGGTGTCTCAAACTCAGAATCTAGGAAACAACTGGAACTACTTATTTTCTGAATATATTTGTATCATCTGAACACATTTCAAACCTTTTGTGCTTCTTTGATGAGTTGATCACAGTAGTCAAACCAAGAAAGAAATGAAATCAGTGCTCTTTTCCCTGGAAAAGCAGAGGCATCTTCTTTGTGGCTATAGGAATCCAAGCTAGAGCACACAGAGAAAAAATATTTATTTAGTCTACAAGTAATTGAAGAATCTTGGACTTCATTCTTGTTGAACCTAATATTTAATGACCTACATGTAATGAAAGAAACACTAAAAAAGCTTTTCTGACAGTTTCTATGGATCTGGCAGTACCATCAAAACACAGGTATTCAGTGCATGCTAAAGGATACACAGAATGTACAGCTAGTTAAGTGTTTCTGGAGTCAGAAGGGAAACCTGATCACCAAGTCTGCTCTCTCAGGAAACACAGACCACAGAAAATGAATCAGTAACTCCTGTAGTCACAGAACCATAAAATGAAAGCAATTGTTCTTCTCTACTCTGTCAGCGACCTCAGGCAAGTCGACCAAAACCACACAGTGTACACCTGAACTAGACTGTATCTTTCAGAAAGAAACATCTATCTCAATTTAAGGGCTCTAAGGAATAACAAATACACCCCTTTCTCTGGTAAAAACTCCACTGTTTATTTATCCCACAATTTAAAGTTGTGGGTATTCCCCTTCTGATTTCAAACTCCAACCACCAGAAATTCTGCTAGGCATTTTGCAAATACCTGCTTTTGTCTCAGTACTAACAGATCAGGAGCAATTCATAATAATGAAGGCAGAGTAGAGAAATGTTTTAAGAGTCTAAATTACAAGCAGTTAGGACGACAGGCATGTATCTTTTGCTTCAAGCTGATGACTTTTGCAGTAACTCTTTCCTTCTTCTTTTTTGCTGCAAAAATTTTGCAACAACAGCCTGTTAACAGATAACCCTTCCTTCCCCTGCAGCAGTTTACAGTGCCCACTGTGTACAGTGAGAAGTTTATAATTCCTAAATCCTTGACATCTGCATGAGAATATAATCCATACTTGATACTACAGTGACACCACTATAAATTGCTGATGTAATCCAGTGGAAGAACTTGCCCCCTGAGGAGTCTTTGCCAGGGACTGGCAGGCAGACCTGGCCCCAAGTCAGAAATCACATGTACACTGGACACCCAAAGTGCACCACTGTGCTGCAGCTCTATCTCAGCTCTGCCCTTGAGGCTTTAGCCTGTGTGGGGGGGGGAATATTTTATACACATTATCTACCTATCAAATTAATTTCAGGGAGGGGTGTAAAGTCACTTTGAGTATTAAATACAAAAATAAAATTCTTACCCCCAGTTAATTGCCTCCACTGTTTCAATGTCTAAGGGATCCAGTGACTGAGGCAAGGCTTTGTAGAGGGTGGCCAGCCTGTCTGTCAACAATTCACATAAACAAGTGCTTTGAGTCAGGCACTTGGCAGCTGCTGGTTCTGGCAAACTCACCAAAAGCATGAGACCTTCACAGGCCTTCACTGCTATCCGGCCATCCTGGCAGAAGGGCATGGAAGAATTAATCAGAGGGTGAATGAAGGTCACTGGAAATTAAGAAGCAAACACCTCCCAAATAAAACCTCTACATTCCCCCACAGTGACTGAATGCATTTATTTTTATTGCCTTTTCAGTCATTAACTCTAGTAAATTTGGATGCTACAAAATAAAAAATCTCACCTGATTTTGTGTGAAATACAAGAATGCCAGCTGCAATCTTCCAGCTGACAGAACTAGAGCTGTAGGTCAGCTTTAGATCAAGATACTAAATCCTGTAAACTACTAATGTAACAATAATGAGGTACAAGTGGTAGACTCGGTTTTCTGCTCTCAGCACTGCTGCAGCAATTACAGGCTTACCCAAACCTCTTCTAAATTATCTAAAAGAATCTAAGTCTGAATTTAGGGATTGAGCTGGGTAAGATGTACAGCAGGCTTTTTAAAAAGAAAACCCACTCCTAGAGATAAGCTCAGTGCCATTACAAAGAGAGTGGGTTTGGTTAAGTCAGAACAATTGAAGGTAGTTTTAAAAACATTTTCTTGTGATATATTGAACCTTCTGATTATCCTGTGTAGCTTTTCTGTGAAACATACAGCACCCCACACAAGTTTCTTTTAAAATCCACTTATATGATCATCAACAAGCTTAGTATTAATTTTCTGAAACAGTACTTTTACTTTAATCTGAATCTGCAAAGAAAACTGCCAATTTACAAAAAGTGCCTGCAAAAACCCTCGTTTCACTTTTTATAGCTAAAATACAGTGTATTTATTCACTCCCTTTGCCCACTTCACACAGCATCCAACTATTTCATTTTATCACACAGAGTGGAAAAAACCCGAAAACAAAAAAAACCCCAACCAACTCACAGGACTTTTAGTGAGGTTCAGTAGAGAATTCACTAAATTATAGTCTTGATTTGGACAAGCAGTGGAGGACTCAGGTGATGCTGTGACATTGAGCTCATCCAGACTGAAGGAGAGCTCATCTTCCCTGTCCACGTGCTCGGCTGCGGCAGCCCCGGGCGTCTCCTCAGGCTGGCCAGGCTGCCCCGTGTCTGTTGTCAGGGACTCTGGGTCTTTTATCATGTCTTCTGTGATTACACTTGCTGATCCTTGGAGAGCCATTGCTTTTAACTTATTCTGCAAAGCATTTTTTGGAATTACACAGCTGAAATTACTGTTCATCCTGAAGCAGGAGTTAACTAAAAGCAATTTTTTTAACATCAACATTTGAAGTAGTCAAGGCTGGATACAGTAACCATGTAAAACCTAAAGGGCTGTGGGAGTGTGGGTGTTTTATAAACCCAGGACACTTTTAAATCTGCTTAAATTTCTCTTAAGCACTATACATTTTGCTTCAAGGCTGAATATGCCATTTACAAAAGGATGGCAGCTTTTTCTTTTGCTACTGAAGGGCACATATTCACTTGATTTGCCCACAATTTGATAGAGGTTTTTCATTTATCTTATGGGTGGCACCTTTAAGAACCTAGCACTTATTATAAAACATTCCTTTTTGTGTCAAGGTCTCACATTCATCTAATGTCTGAAACATTATTTCCAGTTGGAATCACACAAGTAAAATGTTCTAAATTTGTTGAGATTTTACCTTCAAATAAAGGAAGGGAAAGAAATACCTTTTCTGACAGCAGAGTACTCTCAAATTGTTTCTCTCAAGAGGAAAAAATTGAGTAGATTGAAAAGACAGAAGATATTTAGAAGTTAGCACTGGGCACTGGATATTCTAAAAGGTCACAGAGAACTTTCTTGGAAGCTCCAAACCATCACTGCTTTGCCTGAAAAAAGGTAACCCATCTGTCTTCCCATAAATCTGTCTCCAGCACATAAAAAGACATTTAAATTTGTGCTCTGTGATACCTTGAAGAAACTCACAGAAAGGCAAGAATTCAGTGTTCTTCTGGCATAAGTGCAGGTGAAGAATACTTTATTGGAATCATAAATTAGAATGCAGCACAAGACATTTCTTTCAAGTGAGAACTGTAGCAAGATTATAAATCCAAACGGTTCCCTTCTCCATGATAACACCAAAATTATTACAAATATATCTCAAGCATTAATAATTTAAAAGACTAACCATTTGGGGTTAATGGATTTTAGTACAGACAAACCAGCAGGGACTGAGAACATGACAGTCAGGCAGCAAACTGGAGAGCTGCTGTGAACACTTGCTCGAGTGCCGTGCATTCATTGTGGGGAATTTGCACTGGGAATTGTGATGTACTCACAGAACCAATTCCCTGGAGAAGCAAACCAGTGGTAAAAGCAGTAGACTGCATGCTATAAGTAAGGATGATCTTTGAATGCAGTAGAAAAATTACTGCTTCAATATAGTCTTGGTTCTTTCTGACAGTGTGAAAAGTGCAAGACTGGCAAAGCAACAAAAAGGTGTCTGTCTGAACCCAGTCTGTCTGTCTGTCACCAGAGCTTCTGCAGTCCTTCAGGATCATTCCATCTTCCTCATCAACACACAGAAATATCTGAACCACAGCAGTGACCCTTGCACATAAAGGCTGGAACAGCATTTCAGTCCTGGACTTTACACTGTTGCTGGCACCACTCAAGCTGCAGACAGGATTGTTAAAAGGAAAAGCCTTTTTTTTTTTTCCCCCAAAAACTGTGCAATATTCTGTAAAATACTTATTTTATCTTACAGTGGCTTATTGCTTCATGTCTGGATTCTTCTGTCATTTGAAAGGCCATTGTTTATTTAGCTAAGGCAGTGATGAGAGAGCTAACATATACAAATATATGAATGCCCCTGGAAATGTGTCCATAGCTCATTACTCTTAGGTCGGCAGGTGACTCAAAGCAGTTTGTACACTGAACAACACACAGGCAGAATCTTTGTGTGTATTTAAGCTTCCTATTGTTTAATCATGCAATTCTGCAGCTCAGCTGCTCACCTGCCTCCTGCAAAGGTGCAAAACAGGATCCTGAATGACCTAATAGAAAAGGTTACACAAAACACGTATTCAATGCTTCCTAAACGAAGTACTCATGATAAATAAACATCACAATGTGAATTCTTTCTCTCTGCACAAGAATTAGGAAAACTCAGCTTTAAAAAAAAGGAATACATCAATACCAAAATAAAATTAGTATAGGGATCTTAAAGTTCTAAAAAAGCAAAATGAAGTTCTTCAAGTTCTTATTTCCACAACAGACATAACTTGCCCAAGCGATACAGTTATGCCATGTAGGGCATGAGTTTGTACACACTCAGTTTTTTATGTTCATTAAATCCTGTATAAACCAATTGGAAACAATCAAAGAAGGAAGCAAAACTAACAGATACAAACACTCTCTGGAGAGATCCATCTGCATTTTATCTTATAAGTGTTGGAGACTGGAGACAGAAATGCCACACGGAATTCTGTAAATTTACCCTTCCACGCATTTGAAAGTCAAGTCACAACAGCACCTCTAAGAGGCCAAATATGAACAACCAGAATATCCTATTCTAAGGAAGCACAATTCTGCATCCCACATAACTGATCTGGCAACAACCATCACAAGAGCTGTGTAGACAAATGCTTTAGGCTACAACACTGAGACTAATACTGTGAAGTAACAGGAGCTACAAGAAATGTTTGCCAGCTTGCCTAAACTCCACAGCCAGCATTTTGTGAAACTAGAGACCCCTTTGAAACTTGGAATCATCTGTTTCTCTCTGTCTGCTTTTTAATATTGGAGTCTTGCTGTTTTGGGGAAGAGCACAAATGAAATGGGACAAAACACTTGTGGTTCTTATGACTGGGATTCTCAGGTTTGACTGCAAGGGTATTATTTAAGAGGCTTAAACCATACAACTTACACAAATAACACTGAAAGTAATCCTGGTTTAGAATTGTACCATATTTTGCACGTAATATATGCAGTAGTTTGCTTCTGAGTGCCTCTAATGTTTAAACATTGACTTTTCAATCCTTTTATCATTTCCGCTGCTTGTACAACTACAGTGGATAAAATGGCAATCAGGATAATAATTAAGGTAAAAATAAACTCAAGATGGGTTCTTTACTACTGACATGCAAATGATAATCACATACTTAATGGAAAATAACATCTTTTTGCAGTTTAGCAGCCTCTGCTGTCACAAATCTTGTTTGTGGAAAGCTTGTAAAATAGTCCTGAAGGAATATTTTTTAGCAAAGTATCATGTACTTAATAGGGACTGTGTCATCACAGGAAACAGCGAAGTGGGAGCAAAAGGCATTTCTAAATGGACTTCTATAAACCAAAATTTTTTAATGCTCCTCCTAAATAGGAGCTGGAAGTCAGTCTAGAAACTGTTCATCCTCCCACTCTGATTTCATAATGCCACATGTTAAAGGAGGCAGTAAAGACACAGGCTGGCTTACAGATAGAGGATGGTGTTGTACTGTAGATTGTGAGCTGGCACTGCAGCTCCACTGTAAGTGCCACTACCAAATCAGGGCCCAGCCCTGCAGAACACTCAGCATCTTGCAAGGTTTCAGTGCCCCTGCAATCTGTCCCTAGGTGTTCACTGGGATGACAAAAACACCATGAGAAGGCCAAGGTCTCCCTCACACAGAGATCTACACTGCAATTCATATCCCCACTCTAAAGGCACTTTCATTGCAAAGGAAAAGGACCTTGGACAGGTGTATTGGTGAGCCCTGAATGAAATCAGATGTATAAAGTCTCTGGGAGAAAAAAAAATTCTGAACAGCAAGACTTCTAGTATCACAGGATAAAAAATAACAGATGGAATGAAAACTCAGCTGTGAAGCACAATGTGACACCACCAGTTCTCCACTAGATTTTGTATATGACAAAGTAAATAAACCTGTAAAATTTTGAATTGATTTACTCACCTCTAGGAAGAAGTTGACCAGGTATGGATCCTGTTTCAGCTTTGCACATACTATACAGAGAAACTGAATTTCTTCATTTTCTGTTGGTGTTGCCAGAACCTCACCACAAAGCCTGATTAATTTCTGTTACATAAAGTGAACAATTAAGACAGACAGTTATTGCTCTTTCTAGGAATAATAGACTGAATTATTTTTCTATATACACACTACAATTATGCATGAGTATTGACTGGAACATTTGCTCTGGATTTAGACTACTACAAACGAATTTTCTTTATTATTTATGACTTGCATTGCAGTGGCAGTCCAAGGCTCTAATCATCAGCACATTTAAAAAAACAACTGATATGGCACCCAAGCAATTTCTTTAATTTACTTGACAATGGAAGAATTAAAGATAATACTAGCTGCAGCAGAATAAAAGAAACTTGTCATGCAAAAATATAGTTCACTTAAAATCTGAACAGTACCTGCACTGGCCTATGCACATTTATGTGGGGGAGAAGAGGTTGTCGTATTCTTCCAAGAAGTTTTGTATAAAAAGCCAGAACTTGCTGTTTCATTCCTGGAGGACACTGAAACAAAAACAGATGAACAACAACAAAAATACAATAAATGTGGAGAAAAATACAGATGTAAATTTTTCACTCAGAATCGCTAATTAAACAGCAGTAATTTAACCAAAAGTATTTTTTACAAAGTCATTATCTGTTAACACATTACTATCATCAATATTAACAGAGATCAATAAAAAATGTTGCATCTCATTACTGTTTTCGCTTTCAAATTATTCATACTTCCAGTTAATTGCTCTAGGGCAAACTTCTACCAATCTTTCCAGAAAATATTCCGTATCATTACAGTGATAAGGGGAAATTAACTCGGAATTCATTTGCTACAGGTCAGATGTCTTTTAAGGTACTGTGCCACAAAATCCAGCAATTCAGTGAGTCAGTACATACAAATACAGAATGATAAACTATAAAAATCTTAATACCTACAGAAGGTTTCTTAAAGTCATGAGCAATTAACCTTAGCCAGCTAAAGCGTTTATAAATGCACAGATGGTCCAGGACAAGAGAAAGCTGTTGCTTTCCCTGAGCAGAATATAAATCACAAATATCTGTGGAACATGGAGACCCTCGTTCTACTGTTCCTAATGCACCACATCACATGAAAGGACTTTCCTACCTCCAGGAGACTGATGGCTTGTGGGCTTTTATGTACCTTTGTTTCTAGCTAAATTCCCCCAAACTAATGTGTTCTACCACGTTAATAAATGCTGTTAATTTTAACCCACATAATCTCCCTCATCTGGTTCACTGCATGTCTGAATGCAGCTGAGGTGGCAACAGCCTAACCTGGCTCTCCTTTCTAAGTCATTATCTCTAGATTTTTAATCCCTAATCATTGCTGAGTTGTCAAGCAATCCTCTGAACCGAGTGGCAAGATATGAACCATCAGGGCACATCCACAGTAATGCAGTAAGTCTAACTGCCTGCTGTGAAAGGGAACTATTCATTTTGCACCAGATCTTTGCAACATCTTGCAAGCACTGAACTGTGTGTTTACTTCAGATGTATCAACTCACAAGTGGCAAAGTGTAAAGACAGGCTGTACAAGAATTGCTTCTACAGACATATTTGCATGAGTACAGAATGACTTCTCTCAACTCTTAGAAACACGCTACTAATTACTCACTTCACATATGTCACCATTTCATCTTGGTGTCTTGACAACATTTAGAGATTACTGAACGAGCTGTATTTCTGAGCAAGTATCTTTAATACAGCAGTGTTGTGGTTTTAAGCCCAGCTGGAGCAGGTATTTTAGCCTGACTGTAGGACAGCTGGTACAGTAACAGGTACTGCAGATCTCTGGCTCTTCCAGTGCAAGGAGCGGCTCAGGCTCAGACAGCCACTGTCCTGTGTTGCCTGTTTATGTAAAATCGATTAAAAACTCATGACAGTGTGTAAAAGACTGACTGAGAAGGAAACTCTGGAGAGCTCCATTTATCCTTGGAATAGGAAAAACCATTGCCTCCCTAACTGCATCTGCACTGTGATACAAAATGTTCTACCAGAAGGGCTGCCAAGCTAATTCACCTCATGATCTGCCCCAGCCCACACATTTTAGCTCAGAAGTCTGCCAAGAAAGACAGCAACAAGGATGGACCAAGACCATGAAGGTAACTTCATGTGTGCCACAAAGCAGACATGAAGAACCAGACAGCACTGCCAAGGTATGAAAGCTGTCTGGGGGATCAACTCAAATTATTACTTTCTGATATCAGTCTTTCTGAGCAATAGCTCAACACACTCAGAAAAGTTAATCAAAAATTTGTATTTAACAGCACTTTTCACCCAAGAATCCTCCAAAATTTAACAAAGGACGGAGAGGGATAATACTGTCTTATAGCAGCCAGAAAAACTCTAGACTGAAGAAAAATGTTTCTCCTACTTTCAGTTTCACTATCAGCATTATCAGAATGGTGAGTCTCAGGGTTCTGCCTCAGCCAGCACCTCAGAGGTTGTTTCACCCTGATCACACCTGTAAAAGGCTGTTATTTGTAATATACTGGTAATATGGTAATAAATGTTGGTATATTTATAGTATAAGCCAGCAGCTCTTTGCTAGAGTTCAGTGTCCCACACTACCACCTACTGTAGAACTTCAGTCTCTATCACAACTAGGAGCTCACACAAGATAATCTGTTCTGCTGAGAGATACATACATCAGCTTTTCCAAGTGTGTAGAGTGTCTCCAAAATCTTGTGATGTAGCAAATACTCCATACATGGTCCTGTTTCACCCGATTCCCTCTCATTCTCTTCTTGAACTAGAATATCCAACATCTGTTCCAGGTGAGAGGGAATGTTGGTATCAGTCACAGGAGCTTTGTCATCTAAATAAAAGAAATAGGCAATTAAGACTGATTTATAATTGCCCTCATATTTAAGTTCAGTTCCAAATTAAAGACTTATAAACATGACATCCATTTAAAGAACCTTATAAACAGTGCAAGTTTTTCACATGTCTTAAAGAAAACTTTCCGAATTTACTGTTCAGATATCTGACCTTGCAATGGGAAAAAGGTGAAGTGCCAAAATTCAAAACATTCATTAATTACATGATCAAAAAAGGAAAATTTCTACTGCCAGAGAGCAAGCTAAGGGAGAGAAAGGTACAACTCTCAATCTTCTGTTTAGTATGCACTAGGCCTTGATAACTTCCTCTTTGACCCTTCAAACAGTATTCTCGAATCTGTGAATGGCCTCTAACAGCAGCTTAATTTGCAGCTGATCAGTTCCTTTATAATCTAGATAACTAAATGAATGGCTTTTCTGCTGATAACAACAAAGAAAATTCAAACTCTATGCTGTTTATTCTCCAAAAGCTTTTAAATTTCTCTTTTGTACTCCTAGCATTGAAATAGAATTCTGTCCAACTTTATGAAGGAAAGGGTAAGATGTTTATTTTATTATATTAAAGTCATGAAACTGCAGTGGATTTATGCCACTGGCAGTAGGAGCTGGCAATCACAATATGTAAAACATATCCACACATGAAGATTTTCTTCTTTTATTTTTTTCAGCTGAATTCTACTTGAACAACTATCCTAGGGAAATGGTTACTACTGTTTACGCAGTCATCTAAAAATAACTTGTCACTTGCATCCAACTGGCAACAAGATCACACAGGGAAACTGCCATGTCAGAGTGATTTTGGTCTCTGCCACAACCTCCAGTTAGCCTGGAGTGTTTTGCTTGAATTTCCTGCACATAATTCTGCTCCTACTGCAGCGAACAGAAATATATCCACCGAGTGGAAACTTGTTTTTCAAAAGACTTCTGAAACTCTGGGAGAGAGGTCAGCTTTTATTCTGCACCACGTCACTGCAGGTGTCAGTTTTCCCTGCCACCCTGTCATTTCCACCTTTGGAAACATCACACAGTGTTCCAAAAGACGGGTATTTGGAACCAAGGGTCACGTTGCAGTTTTATTGATATAAACAAGATCATCAGACACAAACACAGATTCAACAGCTCTTCCAACAGAAGGTCAAAACTAATATGCTTGAGGAAAGCATGGCAACATTCATTTTTAAAACATAATTGTTTCATAACTAGGTCCAAAGTTTAAAATTTACCTGCTGCATAGTTGTTGAAAAAAAAAGAACCAAACCAGGGAAGAGTTTAAAAAAAAGCAACTACAGCCATATTTCATCATAATATCCATTTTTAAGAAGAGCAGTGTAACATCTGAGTAAGGTTTAACAAAACTTGTTGTTTATGCTATCAAAATACCTTACACTGAGACAAGACACTAAAGCAAAAGTAAATAATACTGAGCACATGGAATCCATCTGTGTCTGCTAAAATCTAAGACCACAAAATTACTTTTGTTAAAATCTTGCAAAGAAAAGGAAAACCCCTGATGCAAAGCAATAAAAATGTTAACAGCAGAGACTGCATTTCTGCAGCTGTCTGTTTAGATTAAACAGAATATGTGAAGGCAGAAACTGGGTCACATGTAAAAAGGTGCAGTTCTCTACATGGTACTCAGGAAACAAGACTTCAGCCATTTTTCATGTCTGCTTTTACGGGTGGAAGTACATGATATTTTTAATTACTAGTTATTATTGTTGGTAGTTTGACTAAAGACATGATTCATTTTAGTATTTCTTAATCTTTACTTCTTAAAAACACTGAAATTGTGAATTCTAGTTTCCACAATAAAAAGACAAGAATGCTTTCTTCTTTTACCTGAGGTCTCTATGTAGTAATGGGTGATTGCTTTCCAGTGGTAAACAAAATCTTCTTGTAATGGAAGGGAAGGTGCGAGCTGTGGGGGAAAAAACCACAACAAACACGAACCAGTTAGAAAGGGAATGAACACACTTGCTCAGAGATTAAATTCAACTTTATCTTACAGTTGAAAGTAAAGGGCTGCAGATAGTACTACAATTGTTACTCTGCTCTTTTACCTTTAACAAGGACTAACGTAATTATTCATGGCTGAGCCCCATGCCACACTGCCTGACTTGTAAACATCAGTAATAATCTCTGTGATGTCTCGAGCACCAGACAATCTATTTGAAGCAACAAAAGCAATTGCTCCTACAGCAAAGTAACACTAGAAATGTATGTTAGTATTGTTTAGACCACAGTTTTGTCCTGTAGGAAAAAATCATGTTCTTTTACATCTGCTCTTGATGCCTTCTTCCTTTCTGTACACTCTGTTCTCTTCTCTCCGTATGCTCCCTTAAAAATACCAATTAGTTGCTTCATCTAGTTTTTGCTGTGCCTTTTTTCCTGTTAGCCATGACTTCTTTTAAAAGATCTTTGTTTGATCTTTGTTTTTAGTTTGGGTTTGGTTTGGGGCTTTTTTTTGCACATGTTTGGTTTGGTTTTTTTTGGCCTATACATAAAGCTTGGTGAGTTGTTGTTTTGTTTTGTTCTGTTTCTAAACAAATATGTTTCTTCTTTCATTTCTGCAAGAAAAGGAAGTTTCTTCTTTCCTGGAGGAGCTTCGGATGGCTGGCTGGGCGTGAGCAGCATCCAGGAATAACACTGTGCAAGAAGGAAATGCAGCCCCCCAGGCAGTCCCCATCAGCACTGCTCCTTCCCCACTGAGCACGGGTGGCCTGTGGCCCATCACACCACAGGCAGCCTGGGAAAAAGGACCACAAATCATTTCACCACTCTGCTCTCCAATGTGAGAGCTGAGACAAGCACTGAATTTGTGCCCATTAATGTTCTGAGCTGGTAAAATCAGGAATCCTACAGGGAAAACCCCAACCATTCAATAGGTCACATGAGAATCTGTTGTTATTGAGGCCTAGTCCTACTTGCCCGAGG
>VXBQ01001280.1:641318-729555 GCA_013400175.1 Phainopepla nitens | reverse complement strand
GAATAACACCCAACCCTCGACAGTTAGTATTTACTTACTTTGCCTAACAGAGGTATGCCTCACTGAAAGAGGGGATTGAGTGTCATATTATCCTGAAATAGAAGAAATATGCTTGTCAAAATAAATATCGAATCTGCATTTTTTGAGCAAAATTTCATGGCAGATGTTATGGACTTCCTGTGTACTAATTCTAAATATAACTAGTGACCACATTACCTGCCTGCTAGTATTATGTAGAATTTTCATATAAAGCATTAAGAATGCATCTTTATAGGGAGTAATATAATTACAGTTGCATAGCTCATGTCTATAAAACAACAACAGAATTATCTAGTTCCCATTTTATAACCGGTAAGTATCTGGTTTAGGATCACAAAATGACTGTATACCTGTCTGGGCCTCATATCATTGGGACACTTCCCACCCATTTCTCTAACAGGTTTATTCTTTTTCCTTGGAAAAAATATGGCAGGAGAACAGTTAGATATATTATTTCAAATTTGCACTCACAGTGACTTGCCTTATAAACTTCTTTTGATTTACATGGACATAAACAAAATTAGAATTATTTCCTGGTGTTTAGATATGAAATATGCATGTCTTCTCCAGGAAACCTACTACTGCTTGAAAAAGAAGGCAATATTCTAAAGATGCATGTGAAACCTTTTGATTCTTCATTGACACAGGCTGTTTTCTGCATTTTTAAGACATCTTCCTTCACAGCAATCTGTACTTTATGACACAGACATTTTCAAGATTTGCTGAAAATTACATGGGTCAAAAATAATATCCTTCATGTAAGTCACAGTTCTCGTACATGGACCCCTGCCCTATATAATACAAACCTACAAGAAACCTTTTCAGTATAGGTTCTTTAGCAAGCATTTTTTTTAGAAAGTTAGACTTAATAATATGCTTACAGGCTAGACAGTGAGGCTCTTACTGACACTGATTATCATATTAATCCATGATGAATTATATTTGAAACCACCAAAAGATTTTAAACTTGGAGACATACAGTTTAGATGAATCCTCACTAGGTGCTGGGAAATAGGAAATTCCTGATATAAGCTCTGACATAAAAGAAGAACTTAGTTCATCAAGTACAAAAATGAGCTAAATTATGTAAAGCACCAGTAAACAAGAAGGTCTAGAGAGACAGAGAGGGTGTAAAGAGAAATATGTGGATTAAGTATGCAAGTTTATTCACACTTAAGGACTTATTTTACCTTAATACTAGCCAAGTATCACTCAAAGCTTAAAGATAAGTACTTCAGAGAGTTTTCGGATAAAAGGCTCAGAAGAAAAGCGGTGGTGTATGAGAAGAGAAGGCTGTGCCCTTTCGGGAGGCAGAGTGGATCACAAGCTGCTTGAGGTTTATTTTCTGGAAGAATTGTTACTTCAGCGGAAGTGAGAGTGTTTGAGACACTAGACCTTGCTAAAAACAGGAACATATGGTGTTGTTGGCACCAGGCCATGGAGAGCCTGGGTAGGAGTTTAGCACAGAGCTGGATGAGGATTTTCTGGGGAAAGTTTTGTCAGAATAGGAACTTTTTGTGAAGACATATCCCCATTTAAACTCTCTCCCTGGGGACAAGATGTACATGGCTAATAGAAAAGTGTGGTCAGAGAGAAGGTATGACACACCTCTGACCAGCACCCTTATGGCCAACAAACTCACCTGCTCCACAGAAATGCCTGTGCCCTCTGAGGGTCTCTTTTGGTATGAGGGGTACTATACATCCACACAGCCTTTCTCTAGGCCTCTGAGGGGAGGACAGCATCAGGGTAACCCAGCTATACATTTCCCAGCCCAGAGCTTGGGCTAACAAGGCGGACAATAGGATCTGCCTGCTCCTATGTGTATGGACATGTCCTGGACATCCAGGTTTGTTTTGATAAGTAGGCCCCTGCCTCTTGTGAGCTGGGTTGTTTGCCAGCTCAGTTTGGGCTATATTTTTATATAAAGAGTTTATGTATCTCTTGGCTGGAGTGCAGAAGATCATAGTCATCATAAAAGCAATGTTTACAATGCTAATGGCACCTATTATTTAAAAATGAAATTAAAAGCCCTAACGGACAAGAAATCAGTTCCCAGTGGGACACTAACAGGAACCTAGTTCACTCCCGTAGCCCATAGGAAGTGGAGAGGCTTCAGATCCTGTTCTGAGACACAGCTCTGCTCATCATTGTACAGTTTTGGGGTGTGGTAGAACAGAGAACAAGAAACTAAGTCAGTAGTAGTATTTGGCAGAGACAGGTCACATCAGATAGCTTTCTGGGTGGATTATGGTTTGTTCTGAGCTGTAACTGGGGTGGGGCTTGGGTCAGAGAACTGCTGAGCTGTAATCAATCAGTGCCTCTGAAAGAATGGGCTTGCAGTTTTGGGCTGCACACCTTGCTATGGCAGCTACACAGCTTTGGGTCAGGGCAAATCTATCTCATGGCAAAACTTCTGCACACATGCCCACATTGCAACATAACTGAGAAGAGATCCTCATTTCCTGTTGTCTTTTTCCCCCACTTTTTGCATCACTTTAAAAGAACAAAGAAGTTCTCTAAGTGAAAGACACATGCTCTTCCTTTAGAGCACTTTAAGAGCAAAAAGTGTCTGCTGTGGAATAGAGATGCTATCTCATTGGGGAAACTCCAGTGTGGAATCCATCTCATATGTCTTCAGATTTGTGGATTCACTTTTTGGTCAGTGGCAAGAAACAGGCAGCTCAAGGGCACAGTTCGCCTGTCCTGTTTTTATGCCTACTTTAGGATAAGCATAATCGCTCCTAAGCAGTCTCCACTGCTTGGAAGAAGCTGCGAAGGCATGCTAGACAGCTGATACAGCCACCCAAACACATGCCTAACACTGGTTGAAAACACTACTATTGCTTTTCATTTGGTCAGTTGCAGTATCACCCTTGGACTCAACCACAGCTGTCAACTCTGTGAGGCATGGAAGTTTCCAAAAAGTTTATGTGCTCATAGTATGGTAAATCACAAACCAGCTACCCAAAACCTTGAAAATGGATTAAAACGCATGATTAAATGCAATAGTGCTGTCTTCTTTCTTCCACTTTTTTATTCAGCCTTTGGAGTTTTGAGGTATATTTTGTCATGCTTTCCACTCTTATCCTTCAACTCAAGGCTTAAATGAAAAGATAGTTTAAAACGAGGACAGGGAGTCTTGTAATTGCTTGACTGTAGAATTTGAGTATAAACTCAGCTGTCATGGCAGTGCCACATATCAAAAATAAGATCTGTTAGGAAACTAGTATTTTGCTAAGAATCAGACATAAAAGTATTCTCCAGTTTTACAATTGAATTATTACAGGCTTTTATAATATTGCAATAAGATGCAATTGCTAAGGTTGTAACTCAAAACTTGAGTTGTAGTAGACTAAGTACAAGCTTAGTCAGACCTTGTGTTGCAAGTACAGTCAAGGGCAAGAACAGATACTAAAATTTTGCACTGGTTTGAAGGTGTTTGTCCTACTGTTTGCACTGCAAACATGCCTTTGTTAGGCAGCACAACCCATTTAGATGAGTGTTGAAATGCTGACAAGGCTAATGGCACTCAACATTTGCTTCACCTGGCATTATGAGTAAACAACTTACTGTGAAAGCATGGAAAAGCTCTTATAATTTGCACTTCTGTTTCGACAGGAGTTTAATTAGGAAATGCAGAAACTTGTACTGAGTAGAGACCTCAGTGCAACAATAGAGTTTGCAAAAGGTCAAGTATCCCTTTGGTTACCTTTTATAAGCTGAATCTACTCATTCAGCAGATCCTGAGATCTACTGGTCCCTTTGAAGCTTCAAGCTCCACTCTGAATATGGTTCTTACCCATCTTCTCTGTTGTCATTTATCACTGAAATGAGCAGAAATTCTGATAGTCAAATCCCTTTTATTCTCCACTATTCACACCTCACCATTCAAGGACTTCACTGCTATCCAGGACAAATCCATTGATTTCAAGTCAGAACCTGAATGTGTGACTGGTTGTGCAGTGAATCATCAGATATGAGGCTTTGGTCACAGCCTGACTTTGTGGAGGCACCTCACAAGACAAAAGGGAGATTGTCAAACAAGACAAAACAGAGTGAGGAAGGCTCAGAGGTAAAGGAAGACAAAAGCATTGTAAAATCAACTGTAGCTGCTTGGGGTGTGTCAAAGGGTAGATGCTTTTCTCTAGGTTCATTACAGACGTACTAGGTTATTCTTTTTTTGCCAAAATATGCATGTCTCTCCAATTTCTTGTATGAGCATGTTGTCAGAGCTCCCCTGTCGTGGAAGGAGCTGTGTGTTGTGTCAGAGGCTCCCTCCCTGTGCTGCACCCAGGGTCTGCACTGATAACCCTGCTCTTCTAATGTGTAGAGGAGCAGTAAGTAAACGGATTTCCACAAAGTCTTTGCTGGGAAAAGCTTTTGAGCAGTTTGTGGCACAGGCTTTGGTTTTGGTAGGGTATAGCTGAATATCTAAACAGTTAGTGGAGAGGTAGTGGAAGCAATTTCTTATGCAGACAAATAGCAGCAAAATTTCTCATGCCATTCCTGTGACTTATAAGCCTCTGCAATTATCTGCATGACCTTCGTACTTGTAGGTACAACTAAGAATGTCATCTGTGCCGTAATTGTAGCCGTTCCCTTCTCCAAGGCATTTCCTGTATAGCCAGGAAATAAGGAATAGGCAATCATATGGAAGATTTAAGCTGAAAATCTGTCACTTATTGGAAACTGCTTGTTTACTTCTTAACTTAGATTGCATATTTTTACTTTAGATACCATTAAATACAGATATGAAACATGTAGGAATTGTAGCAAAGTCAGATACTGAGTTTCTGTTCAGCAGCTGTAATTTAGCATGTTGTAAACTGGGATCTTACCAGAACTGGCTTGTGGCTATGTTCAATAGGCTTATTAAAAAAAAAAAAAACAAGCCCTCCAAATCCCCCTAAAAATCCCCAAAACCCCAACCAGTGCCAAGAAATCCCTAAAACCCACCAAACCAAAACTGAGAAAACATCAGAAGTTCTGGGTATTTGCATGGGAAAGGTCCTTGCACGCAGTCCTTTTTTGAAGAGCCAGTGTGAATGCTCATGCTTGCCTCCTATACTATTATTTCCTCAGCACATTTTCCCTCAGACATCACTGTCTGAATGCCTGGACTAAGCATCTCATAGACAACGGTGCTACAGCTCAAGCCTTTCTTAATCAGTATTTACTCTGTATGAAGATTTACAGCAGTGCAGTTTTTGGTACATAATGCAATTTCTGAACTGCACTTGTAATAAACTTATTTTACAGCAATTTTATGGTCTGATTGCAGACTTATCTTTTCAAATCCTGTATCATCTGTAATTCCCTAACTACCCTTCATGGTCCTTTTCATACATTTTTACATGACTGTTTAAACTTTCCTCATGATTCATCTGTGGCTATGGCATCCCTCCATAAAGACACCCATATTTCTCAATTTACTTCTTTGTGGAGTGTGTTAGATCAAAACCATACCACACAGTTGTTTCTCCCAACCATTACAAAATCTATATTTCATAGCGCAATTATTTTTAGGAACATTCTCTGATTTAGGGTGAATATTTGAAATACGGTACTCAGACAGTTGATATCCTAGAGTTATAACAGAGTATTACTCCAGAAAGGAGCACAGGGAGTCAGAGGCAGGTACAGATCCACTCCTGAAAATGGGAAAGCTAGTTAGGAGAGCAACTGAAGGGAATTATTTTAAATGTAGAATACTGGTGGGTTTTTTGGGGGATCCTACAAAAGCCAGATTCTAAGTTACGTCTTTTTTGTCACCATCTATTGGTATGTTATATACTAACGCTTCCCATTTTTTTCCAAATACAGAGAGCAGAACTGAGGAACAAGAATTGACATTGAAGACTGAAAACTGAGTTTGGGCCAAGTGGACTTCATAAATCAGTTCATTACAGTGTGCCCTTAAGCTCTCACACTGGGTTCACCTCCAAAATGAAAGTTTTTTTTTAAAAATGACAAACTCAGAGAAACCTGTGTCTGACCCTCATTCCTACAAGCACTGCTGTATGGGGCTTCTTCAGAAAACAGGCTTATAGGAAAAACCAGCCTATTTTTGCCTCAGGATTCCTAATTGGAGGGACACAGAAGAAAACAAACAAGACAAAGCCCAAATCCAGTGAAATAGGTTTATTGCCTTACTGGCTGGAATGAGTCTAGCTCCTGTTGCTGAGAGATATCCTGCATCTAACGCCAGAACGAGGATTGCTGTGCTAGGGTTCAAAATGCTTTGGGAAACCTTCACAGTAAGACTTTTGTGCACCACAATGCTTGGGTTCCTGGGATCCTGACTTGGTGAGGAAGAGGAAAAGGATCTGAAGTAGATACTCAGAGGGAGAAAATGCTGGCAGATTCCTTATCCCTCCTCTCCTGGGATAAAGCAGAACTCATCCCTTTATGCTGGCTGAACATCTGAAGTGGAAGTGTGAGCACAACTGAATGAATGCTGGCAGTGAACACTAGGCAGTGAAAGAGTAAACTCTGCAACATAAAGCATTAAAAAATGCAATCATTTCCACTTCCTCTTAAAAGAAGCTCTGTAACATATTTTCATGCTCATTTCTTGAAACTATAACTTCTGCTTCATTATTTACTTTTAAGGCGTAGGACGAGTCACAGGATTACTACAGAGAAGTACAAATTGCAAGACGCAGTAAGAGCCTGGAGACTTAGTGATAACAACTGGTAGTGCTTCCCCAGTGCTTGGTTAATATTTACCTGTGGTAAAGCAACTATTTAAGCAATTGTGGATGACTTGGTCATAACTTTTGCTTTCAGGAGCAGAGCACAGTGTATTTGATGTGCTTTGAGAGGTTTTCTGAAGACACAAGAACAACTTTTATATCAAGGTCAAACTCTTAAGAAAGATTCTTTTGCAGCACTCATTTCTGCTTCAGCTTGTTGAAAATGGCGGGTGTAAGCAGATGCATGAAGTACTCCATGTTCATCTTCAACTTTTTCTTTTGGGTAAGTTAGTGTTTAAACTGTTATTAGTGATGTATGAAATGTGTTCCCCATTAACTGAATGCTGCAGTTAGAGGAATTGTAAAGAAAATAGAGCAAAAGTGGAACCAGAGTATGATTCTAAATCAGAGAGAGAAGAACATATTTAGCTTTTGCCCTTCCCTTTGTCTTTTGCCATCTAAACACCTTTCCCTCTACATTTAAAAGTAGACAAGCCACAAATTTGTCTTCCTATTCATCTTATGCCCCTCATGTCGAGGGACATGACTCATCTCAGTCAGAAGATAACAGACTCTCCAATAGCAATGGATAGTTCTCCCTTTTATTGCTGCTGTTTGCATTCAAGATCCTGAAAATGTTGCAACAGAAAATAAGGAAAATTTACTTGAATTTTTAGCCTCGTAATTGATAAATGGTTTTCATATCCTTCTTTGTGGTTCTTTGCTTTACATTCAGTGCAGAATTATTTTCTGATGGTGGAAAATAAATGTTTGTAAGAATGTATATGCTGGCAGTACTGTCACAGGTGTACCAAGGCTGGTACAGCACGGCACAGCAGGCAGGTTTCTGGGTGTTATTTGAACTGTATTTGTCTATTTATCACATCTCAACTGGGTTGCAAGAATTTCAGGTCCTGAAAGCTTGGGAAAGCTTTGAGTAAAGAACATTTCTCTGCTGATTCAACCTCACTGTAAGATTTCCTGACAGAGCTTTGTCAGGTTCACCAGGGGTTCACTGAAACCAGAAGCGGAACTACGAGCCACATTATGGGCTTTGCCTCAAGGGATTTTTTTCAAGTGAAAAGGTGATACCATTCAAAAGGGACCACAAACAGTAGCCTTGGAAAATTTGTGGCTAGCCGAAATTCTTTGATTGCTTATGGACCTCACAAAGAAATTCCTGACAGACCAGTGATGGTTTGGACTGTTTTCCCCAGTTTCTTCCTCCAGTTCTATCAAGGCAGATTGAGGATTTTTGACATTTGTGTTGAAGTTTTTATGCAACAGTACTTACAAGAATCTGTAAGTTTCTGAATTTGACTTCCTGTCCCTCCGGAAGTTTTTCAGGAAGTTGCTGGTTTGACCCCAACCAGCACCCAAGTACCATGTAGACACTCACTCCCCTACCAGCAGGATTGGGGGAAGAATTGAAGGCATTAAAGCTGGAAAAATTCATGAGTTGACATATAGACAGTTTAATAGGGAACGCAAAAGCCATTCATGCAAGCAAAACAAAACAAGGAATTAATTCCCTGCTTTACATGGGCAGGCAGGTGTTCAGCCATCTCCAAGTGGGCAGGGCGTCATTATGTGAAATGTTTACCTGTGAACACAAATGCCATCACTCCAAATGTCCCCCGCCTTCCTCCTTCTTTCTCCTGGCTTTATCTACTGAGTGTGATGTCAAATGGTCTGGAGCATCCCTTTGGTCAGTTGGCGTCACCTATCCTGGCTCTATCTCCTCCCAACCTCCCATATGCCCTCAGTCTCCTAACCAGACTAGTATGAAAGGAGAAAGAAAACTTGATGTAAGCCCTGCTTAACAATAGCAAAAAACTTATCTATATTATCAACCCTGTGCTTAGCCCAAATCCAAAACACAGCCCTATACTAGCCACTGTGAAGAAAATTACCCCAGCCAAAACCAGCACACCTGTTCATATTATCTGTGCTTACTATAAGCTAAAACATGGGCAAATGTCTCAGACTAGCATTAGAAAAGCTCCAAACTACTTCTAGAATGAACACTGGAATAGTGTCCCGTGCCTCCAGTTACAGCATTGATTTCCTAGGGAAAAAAAAAGTGGGATCCTGGGGCATCTTGAAACAAGCACATGTGAAACAAACTTCCTATCTTTATACCAAAGTTGGAAAACTCCTGCTATATTCTAAGGAAGAAAATGCTGAGAGCACTTGCTGTGCATGTGACTGCCTGGATGGAACAGAGAATGACAGGAATGCAACTGTCATTAACTGTTTTAGGGAAGATGTTTAGTTTAGCACGATCAACATTGGGAAGAACAGATGTATGGGCTGACAGAAGTATAATGAAACTGAATGTTTTGGTTCACATTCCTGTCTCTAATTCATGGAAATCATTAAACAGCAACAGTAAGGTAGAGGGAACAGAGATGACTTTACAGCCACTCATCCCACAGCTGCTCTCTGTAGTGCTCTAGGCAGTTGGCAAGCGGAAAATTACTGATACTGGGAAACGAAGGTGACGTTAACCTAAATAGATAGGAACAACGGCTGCATATTTGCCTGGTGTCCTTTCATTTTACACCCTTTGCAATCTCTCAGGGATTGTCCTCTCTTAGAAGACTCAGGAATGGGCTTCCAAGCCTTCTGATGACTTTTTCTAAGCAGATCATGCAGCATCACTCTAAGTGTGTAAGTCCTGGAATAGTCTAAGATAGCTCTGCAAATTGACTATGGCTTCACTACATGGTGTGTCCCCTGGGTATCTACGTGCCCATGAGCCCCATGCTGGGGTCAAGCACACAAATAGAAATTTTCGTCTTCCCAGTTTGGTAAAAAATTGCAGACTATGGGTTTTTGAAGATCTGCGCTTTGGAACTGGGTGCCTATATGGAATTTCTAGCAGTCCTTAAATTAATCCTTATCAGTTTTGTGCATAAACCTAACACATGTCAGATTTTTCTTCTTTCCATTCTTTAGAGTTTGCATGATATCTAGTCTCACCTGCTGTCCTCATTATGTCAACTTCTGCTACTCAACATCATGCAAAATTGTAGAATTACCTTTTTTTCACTGAATAGTGATGTCTGACGCTAGTTCAAAGCAATGTGTTTAGTGACATAGCATCTTTGATCAGTTGTTAATACCAAACTTGCAATCCCATCTACAAAGTGCCCCCTTCCCTGAACCTTAATGAGAACATCTCAGTCCCTGAAGTAGCAACACAAGCTTAGCAGGTTTGCTGAGCCAGAGACCACATTCTTTGTAGGACCTGTCTAGAGCTGTAATTTCAGGTGTCTCAAGGAAGTGCTCCAGTCAAATATTTTCTTAAACAGAAGCAACCTTGTAAAAATTCTTCCTGATATCTTTGAACTGAATGTTTGAAAAGGGTGTGCCAGTGGAGGAAATTCCCCACAAATTTGTATTTGTGTGTATGAGAATTGCGGAGTCTTAATATACTGTAGGTTCAGCACTATGTCAGACTCACCTGAGGTGATATTGATTTAACTAACTAGGCTATATTTCCTCCTCATGCCAAAATTGAAAGCTTGAGCGACCTAATTTGAGGGACAGCAGTACTGTTGCTGTTCAGTTTATGAGACTGAGATAAGATCACTGATTATTTATCAAGGATTAAGGCAAAAATATGATAACCATCTAATTCTGGGAAAATGGGTGAAGATATTTTCAAAGAAGCTAATTTTATTTCATCAGAAAACACTAGTGGTTCATTTAAAATGAAGTTTCTTGGAATTAAAGTTTATTTACTTGAAACTTTATTTTAAGGAATCTTAAAAAATTAGATGGAGTATTGCAGCAAACGACATGTTCAACTTGGAGTCTTTGGAATCAGACCATTTTTATTTGCTATTTCAGAACTTATCTTTGTGTGTTTTTGAATACCCTGTATATTATGAAAAGAAATAGAAACGAACCATTAAGATTTTACCGAAATGGAGCATTTTTTATGAACCTAAAACAACTCTTTTTAAAAACTTAAAATATGTGCACATCTTACTAAAATTTTGATTTATAAATGAAGTTTCTATTTTTACATTGAGGAAATATTGTAGCATTCCCATTTGATTGATAAGTTCCTGTACATGTAGCTAAATTTGCTTCTACTGCTCTGCTGTATTTTAATGGGAGGTCCTATGTAACAAAAAAGACAATGTGACAAACTCTCTTTAGATTTGTAGCAGTAGATGCTTCAGTGCAAACATACATATTAGTAAGCCCATGTTATCTAGAGAATAGCCACACCACTTGCATAGTGATTGAAAGGGGAGGCTTGGTCTTTCCCTCCCCAAATCTTTGTGACTGAAATGTAGAGTCATATGGTACCGTCAGTTTCTAGGCAGATTCAGCAGGATTCAAAAGGTTTCAGTGGGGACTTCTAGTTAAATCTGATAGCATGTTATACTTGTCATTGATTGTACAACTTTCTTTTTCATGTTTCAAATGTACTTATAGGAGCTTTACTTAGAGCAGGAAAATGTGTGGTACCCATGTCTGAGTGCTGGCCCTATTCCATATTCAATAATCTGCTAAGGTCATTAATGTCTTTGATGCCGAATATATTATATGAAAGCTTCTGTGGGGAAAGTTTTTTTAAAGACAAAATATCTAAACCATATAAAAATAACTATTTTAATTTCAATAGTCCCAGTCTTCAAGGGAAATTCATAACAACATTTCAGGGCCATTTATGACTTGAGTATTAATGGCAGATGGAGATAATTCTAAACCTGACTAGTCCCTGGTTCTCAGTGATGTCTCTTTCCTATCAGTTTTCTAAGCAGGCACAATCCTTCCACCTGAGTAGCCTCTTGGCTACCTATATCCAACATTAAATAAAGAGAAATTCTGTGTAAGAATCACCACCAACAAGGTTAGGAATACAGTGACTGGCACACAGGGGAGTGGTACCTCAATGATCAATGAAATAAGAACACAACTAGAGAGATGAGAGAATGTTTCTGGACCTGTGATTCATCTTCCCTGACTTCAGCTTCTAAAGGAAAGTCATACTGGTCAAACATTCACATGTACAAGACCAAGTTGTTGTCTTTTTTCTGTAAAAATATAATGGGAACACTTACTCTAGGCATTTTATGAGACCTGTTCTAAGGATTGGAGATGGTCAGATATTGCTGCATTTGAAACAGCAAAAAGGATTTATTTAGAACTTCTTCTGGTAGCTTTACCATAGAGAATGTCTTCAGATATGTGTGCTGAGTAAGTCTAGAAACAACAAATATGCAAACATCCTTTATCAAATCTCATGTTTCCATTATACAAGAAATAACATTCTTTGCAGACATGTTTTACATATACAATAGAAATTTATATTCCTCTCTCATTTGATGGAATTTCTATGTGCTTCCCAAACACATGTATAAATCATCATGTAAATGTCTAGTCCTCTGGGGTGGAAACATCAGGGATTTGGTGCATACCTGAAGATTTAACTACACTTACGAATTTTCCTGGAAGTGAATCAATATTCTCTGCTCCAGCAATTCATGTTTCTTTTGCTTTGCCAAACAAATGGTTTCAGAAGTTTGGACAGCATATGGTGCAATTTGGATACTGAATGTTAGGTAAAAAGTTGCTGACCTTTCTAATTTGTCTTTATTTTCTCCCACAGGTGTGTGGTTGCATTATTTTGGGATTCTCTATATGGATACGTGTTAGCGATGCTCAGCAGGTAAATGCATGCAGTCATACCAGCATCCTGTAAAACATGGAAACTACTGCATACACTTTAATTTCCCATTTTCATTTCCACAAATCTTCTAAGTTTTTGTTGAGGTGGTTTGTGTGGGTAAAGAGGAAAGCACTTTATGATGTTTAGATTAAACATCATGGTGCAGGTAGTAAGATAAAGTGATAGATGCAAGCAGAATATGAGAAGTAGCTGCTAGTGTTATTAATGTAGCTTCATGCAGATGCACACAGATTTCTGTTTGAAAAGGTGTCTCTCACCTCTAATGAAAAAATAATTGTGCTTTTGTTAATGGTTTCAGTGTTAGAGAAAATAAAGTGGAACCACGCAGCTCATAGACCTTTCAATGTTTTTCACTATTAGAAGAGTATAGTCATACCTATTCCTATGGTTACTCCATATGTTCGTAGGGAATATTTCTATCTTTTTCATTATCTTCAATAACACAATTCTCATTTTCCCAGTAACTGCAATTTTGAAAGGGAGAAAGGAATTTTCCCTTCAATTTACAACAGTTCCTTAGAAACATCTTATCCTTTCCCCCTCATATTTAGATATTAAGAATCTAGGATTAAAATGCCCTGAAAATCCTCCTGGAGGGTAGAAAAAAAGACCCTGAGTTGCTCTCCTGGATTTTTGTATGGGTTATTAAATTACTTTGGATATTATTAATTTTATTTTCTGCAAAGCACAGTTTTGAGGAGCTCTTAATTTTGCAGACATGCAGTGGAGGTTGGTCCTATTGTTTCAAAGACTCTGTGGCCCTCTAGGCCCTTCTGCCCAGTGTGTACCCACTGGCACTGACTCTAAGGTTTAAGCAGTACATTTCTTCAAATTAATTTGGGCCACAGAAATGCAAACTAATTTGAAAGCTTAATTTGAATTCTTCTATTTTTAAAAAGACTTTTTGCCAACAGAAGTGAAAAAACAGCCAGGTGTCACATGGAAGCAATTTTCTCGGCTTTCAGATTGAGCCTTTAGATTAGATTAAGTTGCAATCCTTCAGATAACTCCCCTGTTGCTCTAGCACAGTCTATCAGTTAAGAACAATAATTTTTAAACCAGTATTTTCCCACCTGGAAATAAAAAGATGGTGGAGGTAAGAAGATAGCTTTGTATAGCCCCTGCCATTTGGCTGATGACACTCTTATCCTTAGCCACTCCCAGATGTCTCATGTCTGGCAGAGAATGGATGCAAGAGGACTTGGTTCAAGATGACACCGTGTCATCGGGTGAATTAGGTTGTGATGGAGAGCTCTGCCATTCTCTTCTCTGGAAGATGAAGAATCACAACTTTCACTCCTCAATCAACATTTTACTAGAAGCTAAAACTGCCATACTTAATACTAGACAATCTCTGGTATGATGGCTCAAATGATGCAATGGAACTTGGAAAACCACAACCACTATCACATCTTATTTTTTGAGAGATTTCCTATTCAAAAAATAATATTTAAATGTGTGTCAAACTGCTTTCCTGAAACAACACTTAGGACTCCCCAAAAACCTATAAATTAAGAGTCAGGACCAAATATGAAAGTATTTTCTCACATCTTTGCCTCCAGGCAGGCAAAGTTCCCATTCAAAATCAATGTATGTTTTGCCTCAGTAATAATTGAGCAGACCATAAGGATTTGGCTGTAGATGAATAGAGCTTTCTAAGAATAAATAACAGGAGGTTCAGTCCAACTTGGAAAGGGAAAGAACAACACATTCTTCAAATTATACTTGTCTATATACCTTTGCAATTTTCATCAGAAGATAAATGTGACAACTTCCAGACATTTTTGCTAATCTTGGCACCAGTCACACTGGAAAATATTCTTTGAACATTTTTCTCTCTTTTGGCCTTTGGCCTTAGTCAGTCCTGTGGGGACTGAATAATATGGTATTTAATAATATTGAGGTTTATGAATTATTTAGTTGAATGTCCTACACATCAAAATAAAGTTCTCATTTCTGAGGGTAATATTAGAGATCAAGCCTGGAGGAAAAAAAAAAAGAAAAGAAAGAAAAAAACCAAACTGCTTTGGAAGATACATACAACTATTTTTCTAATATATGCAGCATCACTCTGAGAAGTGTTCTCTCAGGAATGGTCACACAATATGTTCCTGGCCTTCTAATGACAAACAGACATTTTGTTTCTTTAACATTGGGTTAATGTCGGAGAGGTTTTGAGGTAATCAAGTCTCCTACTTCTAGTAAAAAGCAAAGATTCATTGTCTGAAAACTGAAAGCCACTTTAAAGACAGAAGATCTTTATTTATTAATTTACTCTGTAAAGTTGATTTTCTTCTTGTGCAGAAACAAGGATTGTGACAAAACACGTTTTACAAAGCTCTTCACCACAATATTTGAGAAGGGAACATTAGAGCTTTTTTTATTTATGGACCAGAATTTCTCCATAGTTGTTACTCAGTATTTTTATCAGTTACAAAATAGTTGTCTTGTTTTGGGGAATACAGATGTTTTCAGGAGGATCTTCTTGTAGCTGAAAGATTTTTTTTTCCTCTCTCTTTTCAGGGGGTAGACAGCCCCTTGTTTGCAGGAGTTAATCTACTAATAGCTGTGGGAGCCATCATTATGATCCTTGGGTTCCTGGGTTGTTGCGGTGCTGTAAAGGAGAGCCGGTGCATGCTGATGTTGGTAGGAAAGGAAAACATTTTTCTACCTTTAACAGTCCACAGTTACATATGATGGATAAAGTCCTTGCAAGTAGTATCAAATGAGGATGGGAACCTTTTAATTTAACCAAAAGCATAATTATGAGCCTATGTTTTTCTTGCTTACCTTGAGTTTGGGCCCCTTCTGAATGTTGTTGTGATAAAAATGATGGTTGATCTCATCAGCAAGAAGACAGGGTCCAGAGAGACCTGAGCATATCACTAGCTTTTCTTCCATCCAGCCATCATCAAAATTGCTTCCATCAACTTTCATCCATTACCTATCCTACTTAATTTTATAAATTCCCAGTTGCTCCTTTTGCTGGTCCACCTAGGATATCCTCCCTGTCCTCCTGCCCAACCCTCACATACACACTGTTATCATGACACTATTCTGGTCTGTGCCTTGTTTTGATCACCAGCTGAGCATGCTCTGTCTGGAGGCCCACTTTTTCTCATCATCAAAGAAGAAATAACTGGAACAGCTCTGACTGGAAAGTCATTCTACCTACATGGTTATTCGAGCACATGAAAGATAAATGTTAACTTAAATTATATCACCTTGGTCAAAAGTAATATCGTTTTCTACCCCTTTTGTTTTCTTCCCAGTTTTTTATTGCACTGCTTCTGATCCTCATTCTTCAAGTCACAGGAGGCATTTTAGGAGCAGTGTACAAACCTCAGGTACAGTATTATTTTATATTTTCATTGATGTCTTCATATAGTTTTGTTTCTTCACAAAAAAATTAATAATATCTTTTAACTTGCAGGTGGAAGAAGCCTTTAAACTTACTCTAAACACAAGTGTGAGTGCACTGCAAAGTACTACAGGAGAACATAAAGAATACCAGGAGGAGTTCCAGAAGTTTGAGAGAAAGGTGATTAAACAGTAAAAAAATGAAGGGGTTGTTGCTATATGTTTCATCTTTGGCATCTGTGTCCTCTTCATTTTATGACTACTCTGCCGTAGATTTGAATTTCATTCCCTGCGGATGAAGAGGGGTCTGACTTAAAGACAAGTTGAAACACCACAAAAGGGACTTCTGTTCTCTTGATAGAATATGGTCTTCCTGTGATGATATTTTTGTGCAATGGTGTTGTCTATAAGAGCAATGAAGCAAGAACACACCACATGCAAGTGAGACTGACAGTTAGCCAAGCTCTTTCATGAGAGGACTGCATGGCCATTTCTTACAGCTTTCCCTTCTGAAGGAACATTGATCCTTCACCATATCCCAAATAAGAACTCTCCAGTACCTTTACAGAAAGATTACCCCAGGGATGAGGAAAACATCAGCAGTGTATTTAATTTGGAATATCCTACTGCTATGAAGTCATTAAATGCCATGTTTTACTGTGTGAGAAGAGGGAAGAAAATATGATGAGAAGTTTGTTTTTATTGTGTTTATTCTTTTCCTGGTGCCTCCATCCTGCAAGACACCAGATGGTGGACACTTAGTACAAGCTTGCTCCTGGGCAGCTCACAGAGAATACACTGGAATCTCACTGATAACATCGACAGCATACACCCCTTCCCCTCCCACAAGTACCTGGGTCTGGACATTGACAGAATGCCTGCTGTTCTGGCTTTTTTAGTTCCTAATGGGTTATGACTTTGATGGATAGTCTTTAAGTTAATCTTCATGTTTTTAAGGATTCCTGTATGAAAGAAAATGAGACAAGGAAAAATACTGAGGTGTCTTATGTTGCTTCCACTTCTCCTTCCCTGTTCCACCTCTAGCCTTGTCCTCTGCTTCTGAGATAGCTTATTTCTTCTGATATAATAGGCCCTCTGGAGAGATGAGCAAAATGAAAAATCCCATAATTACAGCATTAATTTTTTAAATGTACTAGGACTGCTATATTATGTCCCAAAGCCTTTGCTTTTATACAAAATTATGTGAATATTTCCAGCTGCTTTTTAATAGAGGGAGGACCTCAAACCCAAGTTTGCACCCCTGAGCTTTAGTGGCTTGAATATAATGGAACATGAAGTGAAAATGCACCTGGTTTAGGTTTCACAAACCCCAAATGGAGCCCTGGTCTCCTCGGTCCATTTCTAATTTAAAGAGATAACCATCCTTCAAAATGGTTATTTTTCTAGATGTCAGAGTTTTATGTGCCTGAATTTTTACATTTCCAGCCTGGCATTTTCAAGATGTGAAATGTGAATGTTACTGGAGCTGGCAACTTACCTTTTGCAAGTATAACCTACAGAAAGAAGTCTTGATTCTCAAAAAATACTATACCCAGTGTTCCAGTTCTGTTCTGGCACTGATAATTACTAGCTTTGTAGTATGTTAATGTTTTTTTGAGCATTTTATACTGAAAATCTGGTCCTTTTTTCCCCTATCTCTTATTTAAAAAAAAAAAAACAAAACCAAACATATGCACTTACATCCTTATAAGTGGTATAGAAACATAAAGGGTATTTCAGACACACCATTTTGGGACAACTTCCAAATTGAAAAAGAGGAAATAAAATTGGGGTTTTTTTGTTCCTTTTAGCTCCCTCACCTACTCTCCTTAAACTGAAAATCACCTCTTTATTAACTCTTCTCCCCATTTACTCCTTTCTTGCAGAACCAATGCTGTGGATTGCTGAATGGATTTAAAGATTGGGGAGAAAATTTTAACCAACCCTCCTCAAACATCTGTCAGTGTGAAGAGGACACATCATCGGACCTCTGCACCAGATATCAAAACAGATACATCTATAAAAAGGTGAGAAAAATGTTTACTCTTCTTTCCAAAGAGCCATTTTAACCCAAGGTTATCTTTGGTGACTGGCATAGTCAGCAGTTCAGTGTCTTTCTGAAAAGGCAAAGTTTTGCTTTCTCTTTCTTAGCCAGAATTACCCCCATGCCATCTGTTAAGAAATGACTGTTCATAACTCTGCTCCTTCCTCTTCCTGAGATGCCTCGAGTTTAAGCCCTTAGCAATCTGTGTGGTTACTGTTGATGAAAATTATTATGACTTTGGGGTCAGGGTTTGACTCCAGGTCAGAGCTGCACACCAGCTACCCTTTGGCTCTCATTCCTCTCTCAGAAGGTTATGCTCCCACCCAGGCTCATTGTGGTAGTGGACAAGTCAACTTAGAGACTTTCAAAATGCTAAGGTATATTGAAAATCAAACACATTATATGCAAGACCTTTGGATTTTTATAATCCTTTAATAAAAACCCACATTAATTTTGCAGGATCTGCTGGAAACAAACCTTACATATTGTGGGATACATGGGTGAATATTCAAAGAGTGATTTCTTAAAACTACAGCCTTTTGAAAATCTTAATGTAATAATAATAAGGCAAAATGTGTGGTGACAGGAGAGAAAAAAAGCACACTCGGAAGAGTACCGTGTAGTAGATGGTAGCGATAACAAATTTCATGGTTTGCCTGTCTCTATGAGGAAATCTGGACTCTATGGATATGAAAAAATATTAAAAAAGAAATGCACAAATGAATTGAATAGCACTAAGTAATTGAAGTTTTAGAATGCTGGTGGTGCAAAGTTTGCCAGTATGCACCTATCACCAAGCAGATTTTAGCAAATGTTCCTTCTGGTTGTATAATTCTCTAACTGCACGGCCCCTGAATCAGGTCCTGCCTGAGCAGTAATTTCCTCCCCATGTAGTCTCACAGAAGCAAATACTATTTTAAAGCAAAGAAACAGTCCAATTAACTACAGGATACCAGAACCCAATCTGGAAATAAGATGTATACAAAGAGACTGTTTTGGCCACACTTTAATGTGTTTCTGGCCTCAGGCAAGTCCTCAAAGGACACATGAGAAGCCATCTGTGAAATTACTGCAGGTGCAAGATACTGCTCATATGAACACACAGATTTCATGATGGTGTCCAACACTAGTAAGAGGGATCCAACTCTTCTGATATAGGAAAAAAGATTTGAAATTCAGTGCAGTTATGAATCAGCTTAAATGAGAGATTTTTAGAAGAACTAGAAGGGGAAGACCCATGTGTTTATTGTGAGAGAGGAAATGTGGTGAAAAAATACAACTATATTTGGGGAAAAACAGTTGTAATGTTGTAACAGTAATGTAATTTTGATGTATTTAACCTGTACTTGGCTTTCTCACCTGTTTGCAGAAGGATTGTCAGTGCCTGGAGAAGATGTAGTCACTCTAAGAACAGACATATGCAAATATTCAAAAGGAGAGCACATCTGCAGAGAATTTCAGTTGTAGAATGATAGAATAGGCTGAGTTGGAAGGGACCCATCAGGATCATTAAGTCCAATTCCTGCCCCTGCACAGGACAGCCCCAAGAATCACACCATGTCCCTGAGAGCATTGTCCAAAAGCTTCTTGAACTCTGTCAGGCTTGGTGCTGTGACCACTGCCCTGGGGAGCCTGCTCCAGTGCCCAACCACCCTCTGGGTGAAGAACCTTTTCTTGATATCCAAGCTAAATCTCCCATGACTCAGCTTCATGACATTTCCTTGAGTTCTGTCACTGTTCATGAGAGTGAAGAAATCAGTACCTTCCCCTCTGCTTCCCCTCATGAGAATGCTGAAGACCCAAATGAGGTCTCCCCTCAATCTCCTCTTCTCCAGGTTGAATAGAGCAAGTGTCCTCAGCCACTCCTCATATGGCTTCCCCTCAAGGCCCTTCACTGTCCTCATGGCCTTACTTTGGACAATCTCTAGTAGCTTTATATCTTTTTATATTGTGGCTCCCAAACCAGCCCCCAGCACTCAAGGTGAGACTGCCCCAGCTCAGAGCAGAGCAGGACAATCCCCTCCCTTGCCTGGCTGGTGATGCTGGGCCTGATGCCCCCCAGGACAGGGTTGGCCCCCTGGCTGCCAGGGCACTGCTGACTTGTGTTCAAATTGCCATAGACCAGGACCCGCGGTCCCTTCCTGCAAGACTGCTCTCCAGCCTCTTGTTCCCCAGTCAAACCTCAACATAAACCGGGTTGCAAAACCTGGCACTTGCCCTTGTTAAAGTTCATATGATTGGTGATTGCCCATCTCTTTGTTTTGTCAAGCTCTCTCTCTAGGGCCTCTCTTTCCTCAAGGAAGTAAACAGCTCCTCCAAGCTCAGTGTTCTTGGCAAACTTCCTTAATATTCCTTCGAGTCCTGCATCCAGATTGTTAAGGAATATGTTGAAGAGAATTGGACTGAGGATGGAGCCCTGCAGAATCCCACTACTACCCAGACTCCAAACTGATGTTACCTCACTTACTATAACTCTTCATGCCTGACCCATGAGCCAGTTGCTCACTCATTGCATAACACAGTTATTTAGCTGTATGCTGCACATTTTTGTCCAGAAGGATACTGTGAGAGACAGCATCAAAATCTTTGCTGAAGTTCAAAAAGATAACATCTACTGGCTTTTCAAGATCAGTTAGGTGGGTTACCCTGTCACAGAAGGAAATCAAGTTCAACAAGCAGGACTTTCCCCTCATGAAGCCATACTGATTACTCTCTTCCTTCCAGCTCCAGCCTAAGACCACCAAACATTGGACAAAATTAATTTTGAAGCTAGGATTTATAACCAAATATTTTTAGTTAATCCTGAGTCAAATAATAAACCTTGAGGTTTCAAATCCAAAGATTAGATTGGTGGGAAACTGAAGTTCCCTTTCAGATCTGGCCATGGCTGCATTGGCTCTTTCCTAGTAGGGGATGATTATCAAATGAAAGTAAGAACAAACACTTCTTTCTTTGTTAACTGAAAATAATGCAAAAATTAGGCATTATAGCTGTATGTCTTCCTTTGAAATAGTAACTTTTTATGGTTAGCTACTAAATCTTCCTACTTGGGAAGGCAAAGACTTTTGCAGAGCATAAGGTACACATAGCTGTGGTTTTTGTGCTCATTAGCAATAAGGCAGAGTAAATTCAAATAGCCTTTTTTTAGCACAGAGTTAAAGAGAAAGAGAGAGAAAGTTTGAGAAAGTTATTTTAGAAGATGCATTCATATATAACCACAGAATAATATTGCTTACCTATAACTAACAATTTTATTTTATTTTTTAGCCTTGTGGAGAAGTGATTATACAGAAAATTAAAGATAATCTGGTCATAATCATGGGGATCGCCTTTGGACTGGCTGTTGTTGAGGTACCAGTGTACACTGTTGAAATACTTAGTAGCTGACAAGCCATGTGTTCTACTTGGAATACACTGGGAATGGGATTAAAACACATGGCTTGCTCAATTAATAGACAAAGGAAAACCATCTCTCACCTTAGCTATAAACTTACTGTTATTTCATATAAGCATATTTCATTAAAGTATATGGCTGCTAAGCTGCAGACTTCAGGTGAGATCAGACCATCCTGCTGCCTGTATAAGTGTATCACATGGGACATTTTCTTTAAAAAATAGCCAGTCCAGAAGCCAGGCTGTGCCTTGACACTGAGCCCTGTGTACAAAGAGGTGTGTGAATAAACAGCGCCAGAAGACATGAGGAAGAGTAGCCAGGGTTTTCCTCCTCGTTCTCATCTTTTCTTGGGGAAAAAGTCATCTCCTAAGAAAACTTAGCCCCTAAAGTACATGTTTTTATCATCAAGAAGTTTTGGTACAAAATTATAATTCTGAGGTATTAAAACTTTAAGCATCAAGAAGATGCATGAATGTGTCTGAGTGTACATGTGTGATGCTCCATATATTCCTGTGTGTAAAAAAAGCACAGAGTATGTGAACTCTTTTAATTTCCTCACCATACACTGAAGAATAACATGAACGATTTTCTCTGAAGAGAGGAGGAAAAGAAGTGAAGCTATCCAGTCAGCTACTTGATTTTGATTTGTGTAGGAAAAAATGATAAAGAAGGGGATTTCATCATGATGCTTTCTTCAGTAATTTTTTTCTTTTCACTCTTCCTCCTTGGTTTTCCTCCATCCTCACTCTCCTCCCGTGGATGTTTGAGGGAAAAACAGAAATGACAAAGATTGCTGTGGAAAGTTCAGTCTGTTATTCAAAGAAAAAACTTCTTAACATCATTGGGCGAGGATTGCTCCGTGTGGTAGAAGAGTGGGCAAAAGCCCCAACTCAAAACTGTGTTTCCAGGAAAATAGTAGTAAGTGGAGAAGAGTTATGTAGCTGCAGCACTGGAAGAGGACAGGCTACCACCTTCTTACTCAGCATAGGCTTTCTGGTATTTACGGAGCTATATGGAGGCGGTCAGGTCTCTCACCCATATGTTTACTTTGAGGGGAAAAAATAGGTGAAATACACTGATATTAAATAGCCTTAAAATATAATAGAAGTGTAAAATTGCATCTGTATCCCTAAGGCAAATTATAAGTCATGTTGCTCTAGTTACTGCAGTTATCTGAGTTGTAACCTTTAGTTCATTGGCCATCATTCTTTCCTGTTCTCCAGCTGTCATCTTCTGTGCTGGCTGCCTCTCCCAATCATAAAAGGATTAGAAAACAACATGAATAAACAATACAAGACTCAGCACAAACTGTCAGATGGCAATTTACACTTGACAAACATTTAGGCTTTCCATATTAACTCAAGCAATTGCAAATCAAAGGCCACTTGCTTAACCATCTCTCTGCTCTAGGAAATCCCAGATAAAAAGAAGTGTTCTTCCCCCCTCTGCCTACTTCATTATGCCAGTTGTGAGCTGTTACTGCTTTCAGCTGACCTTACTAGTGAAAATGATACAGATAAGAAGGGCCCAATTTCATCTGGGTGCAAGTGCAAATGTGGGTGTGGTATGTCAAGGAAGCCCTGTCAGTTTATGCCAGGTGTGAGTCCATCCCTTTGTCTTAGCTGTACCTCTGTGCTACATATGCTCTTCTCTGTCTCTTCCTTAAGTAAATAAAGTATGCCAGTGTTCATGGCTTCAAAGGTGTCAGTTAGGTGCTTTCCACTTTTGTGGAACACCTTCACAGACTAGTTAACTTTAAATCCAGAAGGAGGCTTTCTGATCTGATCTCACCAGCTCTCTGCCATGGGCCATGGACTTGTACCCAGTAATTCCCAAAACAGAAGGTGACCCTACTGCATTTTCCATTTCAAGTAAGAGCTTCTTCAGTGAACTCACGATTGTTTCTATCCCAAGTCCATTACTGGTAAATATAAAATATTTGTTGCATGATCATTTGCAACTCAAAGCAAGTGAGGTAGGTTTATAGATGCATACCTGTATGCAATATACACACATATTTGTATACCTGTATACATACACTTCACACATATGGTTACACAAAAGAGAGTGACAGTGGAAAAGAAGAGAGATTTCAAAGGGAGACAACCCTTAGAATACACAGTGAACATTCCTCTAACATTATCAGAAAATAAAATGCTCAATTTTTGTCCAAATTTCTTGAAATTCTCCATAATTGCTGCTCCATTACAGTTAACAACTGCATTTTAAACACACAGAGGTACGGGGTCCTCATGTACAGAGGCAATCCATCTTTTGAACAAATAAAACTTCTCCATGGTGTCTGCAGTCTTGCCTGTGGTATATACCAACTTCAGTAAAGTGTCTTTATTCTGTAAAAGCCACACTGGAAAAAATCTGCATAGCAGATTTAGCCTGCATGCAAATCCAAGACATTTGCAAACAAAATATTACCCTAGTGTATCAGTTGTATCCTGGGATTTCCAGAAGTGCCAAGTAATACCAGAAATATCTTTGTTTTCCAGATTATTGGTTTGGTGTTTTCTATGACCCTCTACTGCCAGATCGGGAGAAAATGAAACTGTGAAAATGTCAGATTGATATCACCAGTCAAATCAAGTCCTTTCTAGAAAGAAGGCTAGAGATTTGGCTGGTCGCATTCAGATAAATATATGCATGTCCCAGGCAGCTGTTCTGATGAAAACGGCAGCCTTTGTGCTCATGGATGCTTGACAACTTGAAAAATGACCTCTTTATATTTCATAAGACTTAATGATGTGAATATGATTTTTTATTTGCAATAAACATATTTGTTTATGTTTCTAAGGTGTTTATTTTGTCCAAAGACAGCAATTATGTCATGTTGAAAGTCTGATTTCACCATGTGGTGTGCCCTCGTGAGTGTTAAACCACCCACAGAAGGGTCACCATAAACAGCTGCAAACCATCATGCAGTGGCTGACTGCTCTGGGCAGCTCAGGCCCCCAGGCACCTCTGCTTATGGAGCAGGGTGTTTTCATTAAGAGAGGTGTGGGTCAGGATTTTGTTACCTGTGAAAAGGGCAACTAACTTGCAACACCACGTTTTCTTTCAGGGATGTTTAAATCAGTATCTTGGCAGCTGAGATGGTTGCTCTCAGGCCCAAATGATGCTTAGGTTACATAAATGAGCTGGATTTAGTGGCATGTGTTTTGCAAATAAGCATCAACGGTGCAACCCAAGCCCATGTGGAGGCAAGGCATACACAGAATTCATGCACGTAAGGCTTTGCCCAGAGCGGCTGAGGCAAGTGGGTGGACAAACACAGGCCATGGCTGGCAGCACAGCAGCAGCCATATAAAGCCTGCCTGCCTTTGGACTGATCAGTGCATGCAAGCGTTTGGGCTCTGGGGTACTGACAGCCCTGACTGTCCCTGCCCAGCTGCCTGGGTTTCCTTGCACACTAACCATGGCAAGGACACAACATCAGCCTCCTGGGCCACTTGGTCCCTGCCCCACCAACTCAGTAGGTGTCACAGTAGGGCTAGTATCCAGCTCCCCTATCTGGTCATGGAGTCCTAACCAAGCTGGTCCTGCCCATGTGCTCTGCTGTAGCCTCAGCCCACCCCCAGGAAGTGTGTGATGCCAGGGGCTGGGCCTGCCCTGGTGCCCTGCACTGCCCCACTCCTGACTGGGACGGAGGGATGGGCCAGGCTCTGCCTTGCCATCTCAGTGGAATCCATATGGTCCCAACACCTGGGGAGATGCTGGCCTAGGTTGCCCTCTAACAGAAAGTAAATGGCATTAGGGACAAGATTTTTAAGGTATGAGGATGTCTAATGATGCCCACAGGGGCCTGCTGAGGTTTTACACAGCAGCTGATAGCCTCCCTGCTGTATGTTGGGATTAGCTGATTTATCCAGCTCTGCTGGACCCCCATCTTCATAATAGGAGCAATTTTAACACCTCACACAGTTGCTCTTAAGACAAAACCACATATCATGCTCCTCATGTTAAAGATGTTAAAGACCCCTAGACTGTCTCAAAGCACACTCTGACTGCTCCCATCTTGATAGAGCAATTCAGTTGTTGCTTACAAATGCATTAAAAGCTTCACTTGGGCAGAGACCTTTGTCCATGCCTTATTCCGGGAGAATTGGGTTAGAGTAAAATTCATCTGCAGCAACCAGGTTTGTTTTAAAACTCAACCAGAAGAAGTTTCTGTCCCATCTCCCATCCCTCCCTAGCACTCAGACCATTAGGCCAAGCAGTGATCCTGTTTTCAGTAATTCATGTGTCTCCCAGGAAAGTCATCTAGCTACCAGACAGTTCTGGCACTTGTCCTTCCCTCTGCTGAACCTCAGAAGCTGTGCCAGAAGAATTTAAACTTTGTTAGACAAGAGAAGAACCATGACTCCATAACCCAGCTGAACTAACTAGAAAAAGAAATGCTGGCTTTTAGTTCCTCATCCTCTCCAGAGTGTTTTTTTCTGTGCATATCTTATCCATGATCTGAAGTCCTGGGAGCTGAGCCTGAATCACCCAGATCATGGTATGGCAGCTAGAGTCCTGGATTTTCACTACAGAAAAAAATTGGGAAAATAAGGGCAACACAGAGAGAGAATTGCACCTTCCTCTTCTTCCTCCTCCTTCCCATTAGGACTGTTCTATTTTATTGAAAGACCAGAGGGACTCCCATAGAGAGGGGTCTTAGAGCTATGGATGCTGGACATGAAGGGAAAATTACAGCTCACGCTTGCTGCCAGAAGGAGTCAGCTTCAGGCAGCTGTAAACTTGAGTATTACTGGCATGGATTTGTACTGAACATTGAGATGAGACTGACAATGTACACTGGCTCAGACACCAGTCTTGTCCTGTATGTTACTCTGGGGATCCAGATGTGTAAACCAAGCTGTTAATACATCTAAATTTTGGTTGTCTACTGCCTGGTTTTGGATATAATCCTCAAAATAATCTTTGCTTGCATCAAAATTATATGTATGATGCATTAGACTTTTTGTTAAAACAGTTAAAACTGTTGATATTAAAACCAGCATCAAAATGTTGTCTTCAGTGAGGAACATTGTCACAGGAGTTTTATCTGGAGCTAAGGTGAACAGTTCCTCTGTTTCTTTATGCAATTTGTCTCTATTACATGAAGTTTTAAGGAAAAAATAATATGATTATATGCTACCATGACTGTTTAAATGGGATTGAGCCAATGAAGTAATTCAGAAAATTATGAGCTTGCCAGTGAAGTGGGTTTGCCACTAAAACATGCCCATTGCCTTTGATGTTGCAAAACTTATTTTCCTCTAATGGTTTGTAGCCTCCTGAAGTCTTCTCCCTCATTTTTTCAATGGAAATAGCAAAATGCTAAGCATAAAACAAAAAGAAAACTGTCCGTATAAAATTAATCTGGCGATTTGCAAAACAGCAGAGTAGAAACTTGTATCTTAGAATTATGAGATGGTTTGGATTAAAAGGCACCTTTAAAGACCATCTCGTCATCCCCCCCCACCCCCACCATATCTGAGATACCAGTTGGAACTCTCCCTATAATCAGTGATGAGAAAAAACACATTTAGGATTTGAGCAATCTCATTGTAAAATAGATGTCCAAATAGGTTAGGAGAGTGATTTTCATTGCAAATAGGTGAAATTGAAATGAATGAATTCCACCCAACAAAACTGAGCTTGTTGAAAACATTAGAAGCACTGCTCAGTCAGGAAAGAGCATTAGTATAATTATCCATGAAGGTGCATTGATTATTCATTGATTCATTGATATTTTTGCTCAGTCATAATCCAGCCTGCTAGGAAATGAGCCCTGCTACTCTCTAGGCTGGTAGGATAAGGTTCATTCATGTGGTGTGCACAATGCCATAACGGAGATCCCAACACCATTCCTTCATGAAGTCCTCTCGGTATTCTTATCAAAGATCATTTATAGTTAGCTATTGACTCAAAATAGCAATGAAACACTTTTCTGAGCCCACAAACACTTTTTAATCCTGATATCTGGAATTGCTGAAATGGAATTTGACAATAAATCCTTGACAGAACAATAAAACCATAAGGGTTTTTTTTTGTGGGGTGTTGGGGTTGGTTGTTTTTGGTTTTTCACAACCATCTCATGCAAGGTTATGTTCTTCTCAATGTTACCCAGTAAAATCAAGTCTACAGAGGAAAGACACATGTCCAAGACTGCAAGATCTTTAAAATATCAAAGGGAGAAAAAGCATTTATCATTACAGTCTTAAATGGTATTAAAAAAAAGAGTGGTAGGAAGAAAGGCAGTGTGTCCCAGCCTTTGCCAATGGAGCTAAATTCCACCTTAAAACCAAGTCTATTTAAAACACACTAGTGGTTTATCATGTCAAAACCAAACATCTATTTAATGGCAACAGGTAAGACATCATACCTGGGCCAAAATATCTCTAAAGAAGGATTTATTACATCATTTAAGGGATTTGAGGGGGAAAATGTGTTTTTCTCAGAAAGAATTGTTCTTTGCAGGGAAATGCAGCCCAAACAGAAAAAAAAAAAAAAGTTATAGTTTATGGCAAAATATGAGTCAGTAGTGTAATGTCAGAAACGATGAAGGGAATATTATTAAGCCTGTTACTGGAAACAAAAAATAAGGAAGAAAAAGACAGAGGCAGATAGACAAAAAGAAATATGATTTTTTAAAAATGAAAGAAGAATGAAGCAAAACATGACAGGTCAACTTGAAAGAAAGAAGTTAAATATCATCGAGATCCAAGAATTTTCTGCACTCAACTCAGCAGGAGGAGAATTTGGCCCCAGTCCACCTTTGTGTCCTGGATGCCATGCTGAAAGCCAATTCAACCCGTTTTTAAATCAGTGCCAAATCTGCCCTAAATCTGTCCAGGTACTTGGGCCTCTGAGGAGCTGGGGCTCATCAGAGCATAGCTGGTAGCCAAAGGGTATACCAAGAGACAGCTGTGGTAGTTGTATGGCCTCTGGGGATGCCTTGGAGAATGAAACCAAGGAGGTGAAACAGCTGGCTTTCCCTCTGGAAAGGACACCAGGACACTGTGGATCTGGCCAAAGTATTTTTGGAGACATGATTAAGTGAGGCAGGGCGGTTTATTTTTAAACTAAGATGGTGGGTTATCCATTTAAGTTTTGAAACAGGATTGAAACCACAAAATTAAAAGCCAGTGCTTTGGCTCTGCTGTAAGACCTGTCCTAACTGCTTAGCCCAATGTTTTCTGGCATGGGAGAAACTCAGCTGGTTTAGACTGGATTCAGCCCTCCTCAGCTGAGGGGATGTTTGACTTCGGGTTGTTGGGGGAGGTCAGTTAGAGAGCAAACACCTAATGTCACTCCAGGTCAGAATCAAAACCTACCCCTGCAAAGATTCAGACTGGAGAATCTGCATGGATATTTTTTCCTCCAGAAGGGAACTGGGATGTGCTGATATGGGGAAATGTTACAATAGGACTTCATTCAGGGACCAAAGGAAGGCTTGGATCTCTTTTGGCTTCATCCATGGCAATATGATTATTCTTAATAGCAAGTAAACTGGTACGTTTTCTCCCCACCGCTATCAACAGCAATATTCTCTTCCTTTCACTGAAAGACTCTTTTTTTGTGCGGCGGTTTGGATTAAATTCCTTTTTGTTCTTTTCAAGTATTTCTTTTTTAAGCTGAAAGTTGACCCTTGGTGTGTTTTGCAAAATGCTCATCCTGCTTGGGTTTCTTGGGGAGATAGAGGGGTGATGTCATTCTCCACTTGATAAGGCTAAATCCTTTATCTATCTGAACTTGGACACTGGGGAGGAATGGGAAAATAATTCTTCTTCCTTTCTGTCTCAAATCCACTTACATGCTTTCTTTCTCTTTGTAGAGAAATACATGTCTCCTACTCCTAGACTTTATAAAACTTGCTTGAGCAGTCCAGAATTCTTTAAAAGACAGGAAACAGAGATATAGAAAAGGCATGGAGGAAAAAGAGGTAAACGAGATTCTTGTGCGTTAAGAGGGATAAGAGACATATAATACTCTTCTTTCCCAATCTGTGAGGAGCTCAAATTCAGCTAATATAAGTCATTCGAGAGACTCCAGTTTCTTCATCTGCATTAACCTGTGAAATACGAGAAAAGACTGTTATCTTATTTTTTGATGAAAATGAAAGTGAACTATGCTAATGGTTTTGCACACACAAGGCTATGGAAGAAACTGGTTAAAACAACCAGACAAAAACTATGGACAAACACAAGGCCACTCTCAGACAACTTCATAAAACAATTTCAAGGCATTTCAGTTCATCAGCCCTTTACACTGAAAATGGGTGACCTTGCTAACATAAGAAGATTAATTCATTGTTACTACAGGGGTTGTAGTAAAAGGCCCAAAATGTCAGTATACTGTTTCACATCGGCTATTAAGTGAACATAATGTGTTTCTAAACTATTTCAAACTGTGTTATCTTGTTTATTATTGAAAAGATTTGTCAGATCAGCTAAACCCAGGTTTATATATGAACACTGACTATTTCACTGCTGTAGTGGATTTTCTTGCTAAAGTTTCACCTGAATATATTGCTTCACTTTAATACAAATGTTTCCTAAACCCTATATCATGATACTCATGAGTTAAAGTAGCAGCAACTTTCTGAAATATTGGGTCTATCACTTTCCAACCTGACATTAAGTTCTTTAGTATTACAGTTCAGGGAGGATCTTTCATAGATTGAATTTCTTGGGGAAGAGAAAGAATTTGAATGTACTTTCTACTGTCTCTGTTAAAAAGTTTATGCCAAAACTATTCATAACATAGCTTTGTCAAAAGCTTATTATCTTTATCATTGATTAGGAGTGTATTAAGAGTAATAAATATTAGGAAGCGGAGCCATGGAAATGAATGTTTCCTGTTCTCTGGGGCCTCCAATGTTTACTTCTCTTTCCTGCTTGGATGAGCCTCTACTGTAAAGACTGTTGAGATCCTTTGAAATAGGATTAAAATAGACTCTTTCAAGAAAATCCAGTGACTGAGGAAGTTGTTTACTAGAAGGTGTATATAGTAGTGGTGTGAACAGGAATAGAAATGGATATACCAAAGCAATATACCAGCACTGTGCATTGATGTGTAGGAAGGGAATTACAATCACTTCTCCCATTGCGGTAGGAACGGAGTTGGGAGCACACTGCCTTGGTATCCTTGCTATTGCACTTCTGTACATGTTTACAGACTGCCAAACAGATGGGATTGAGTAGAAGGAGTAAGAGTAAGGATCATGTGGAAACAAGGCTCAGAACATCAGAAACAAAAGTGAATGATAACAACAGTAGCTGAAAGAGGCAGGTGATACACAAAGCTGAGATAGTTTGGGACAAGAAGGAATGGTCTCAAGTTGTGCCAGGGGCCATTTAGATTGGATATTAGGAAACATTCACAGAAAGGGTTGTCAAGCAAGAAGAATCTTTCCAGGGAAGTGGCTGAGCCATCATTCCTGAAGATATCTAGAAGATGAGTAGGCTCAGGGATGATGTTTAGTGGTGGACTTGGCAGTATGGGTTTATTGCTGGACTTGATGATCTTAAAGATATTTTCCAACCAAAATGATTTTATGATTATACTATTCCTTGATTCTATAACATACATAATTGGAACTGGGAGAGGAATTCAAGGAGTCAAAATGTATATTACATGAGCTGGAGTACTATAGGAGTGACAAGTTTACAACCCAACCTGATTGGAAGTGTGATCGATCCCTGCAGCCTCTTGCCAACTAATCAAGGACTGGGATGTTTGTCAGCACAAATGAGAAATTACAGACTACTTAGCACAACAGAGTGTGTTGAAAGAGGAAGGAAACATGGACTTGTTTTATAATGGTTGGATTTCAAAATGGTCCTCTGCTCTAAAAGAGATATTTCAGATTGCATGAGGGTTCATCACAGTAAGTACAGGAAATTGTTTGTCAGATATGGGTTTGGGTACTGTGGTCAAGGTATAAAATATCCAGATGCACTACCTCTGATATGCTTAATACTCTGTTACACAATTATGATGAATTACCTTCTGCCTGTGATTTAAGATTGTGCACATGGACTGTTACAGTGACATGGAGAACTTCCCGCTTTCTCATATTCCTCATATTCTCATTCCTCAGTCTTTCAGCCAGTGGAAAAATGATTTGAATCAATAGAATAAAGAGGCCATGCTAGAGTACATTGTGATGAACTTGTTTAAACATAATTTTTTAAATAGATACACAAAGAAATACACAAACCATCTGAGAAAAATAATTGCCTGTGGCTTTAACATAAGAGATGTGCTACAGATGAGAAAAGCTGTGGACAAAAGACCTCAAGAGCAGTTTTCTCAAGCTGAAATTGGCTCCGCTTCAAATATTCTTGAAAGACTAATTTTCTTTGGATGGTAGTGACCATAAGTTGATGTTAATAATGCAAGTCAATTCTAATAATGTGTGGTTTTAATTGCAATAACTACAACAGTATTATGTAAAAGGAACAACTGCCACGAACTTCTTACTGGTGTGGAGAAATTCGTTTGCAGGGGGAGTGGATATTATATCTTCCAAGAGGGACACTTGAAGTATTTCTGGTCATATGGCAGCCATTACTGAAGCTTGAAACAATAGGTGAGAAAGTATAAACCTTCTGTTCTTGTAGATTCACGATATGAATTTATGCCTATTGTCTGGTGGCTATCACTTTGAGTTATATTGGAATAGAAATGTATTAAAGAGCCTGGAACTATGTAGGCAGAAATTAGAAATGTGCACAGAGCTGAAAACAGAAACGAAATATTGGCATTTTTCTCAAGAAATGCAAGGCAGTGGACTGAATGTTTAGAGAGTATTTCACAGGGTAGCAAACTTCAGGTGCTACTGCATATTACAGATACTGACCATCACATCACAAACATGTAAAGTCTCCACAAAGAGTAATTTTTACTTTTCTGTATGATTTTGCAAATGTTAGAGAGCAGAACTAAGAGTTAGGGACTCTAGGGGGCAGGTGAGGTGGTAGCAGATGACACAGATTTGCAGAACAACAGTGAACTAATAAGATAACAGCAAGCTTTCACAGATTATAAACCATGTTGCTATTTTCAACCACCTGGTTATTCTATGCTGAAACTGCAGAGGATGGTACTTGTTAATTGTAAACACTTAAATTGCCAAACTACCAAGCTTCTGAAAAATATATCTATTTTTTCTAACAAAAATTGAAGAGTATCAGGCTGCTGACCAAACAACATTTACAGACAGGAGTCACCGTTCAAGCAGATATCGTGAATTTGTGCAAGCTCAGAGTAGCAACAAAGAGCACCACCTCAAAATCTTAGAAAACAAAAAAACAGTCTTGTTCTATTTACCCTGATTTAGACTAAGGAATATTTGGGAATGGACAGATTACAAAAGCAAGTTAGTGTTTAGGGCAACAGTGCTGTGTCTTTTGTGGAGTAATAATGTTCTCTTTAACACCAAAAAATCTCATTTACCTATGAGACAAAAATGGGGCCAAATCCTCACCTGATGTCAATCAGCATGATTCCTTTGCCATTAGCATGGCTTCAATGTGTTTGATGGAGCAATAGCAATTTACTTTTGCTGAGGGCTTTGCCCTTGTGTCTCGTGGCTCAAAGAAATTAAGCTGCCTCCAAGTTTTCTGACTGAAATTGTGTATAGTTTAAATCTTGTTGCAAAAAGCCTGCTCAGATATGTTTTTTCCTTTCTGTTTCAAATGATTTTGCATATTCATCACATGAGTTTAGTGTAATATGTCTATTTTTCATCAAACCATGACAAACCAAGAAATGTTCACAAGTTATGCCAATGACCCATTTTGCTGAAAAAATAAAAATGCACTTAGGCTAAATTTATGTTGTTGAAATGGTTTCTTTTTTCCCTTGTTTTTAAATTTGCAATGAAATGTGAAGAAAGTTAGTATATGAGACATTTTACATCTCATTAATAACATTTCGACAGTTCTGCTTTGAAAACCTACTCAAAATAATGCAAAAATCCAAGAAAGTTATGTCAATATTATTTTAAGTTAGAAAAACACCCTTTTCATTTTTGTTTTTCCCTTGGCCGTGTTTAAAGTAGCCTGTCTTAAATTTGCAAAACACTATAAACTCACAGTTAGAGATATCCTTTTGTCCTTACTGAAATTAACAGGAAAATCATAGGAATTACAATTTTCCATGTTTCATAGTGAGAACATCCTACACAGACTTTAATGGTAGCTGAGATCAGGAGTGCTGCATACTTCCTCCTGCTATGGCAAGTTTTGCAGCTACTTTTCATACTTCTTCCATCATTGGAGTGAACTTTTTTATTAAGTGAGGTATTGGGTAGGTTTATGCATCCTTTTCATTTTCTATTTGTTATGGTAGCCCTAAAAATCTCGCAGTCTTTCACACATGTGTGCCTCACCTGCAATGGGCTGCTTCCTCAGTGGTGACTACACTCAGGAGGTGAATGTTGCTGAAGACCAACAAGCATGATTTGTGTGGAGCTTGTGAGAGAAGGAAAGGACCTGAGAGGTGTTGGTCAGCCCCCATGGTGAGAGGCACCTGCCCATGAAGGGCGTAAGTTCCAGCGGAAGGAGGCTTTGAGGGACTCTGTTTGGTGTCACGAACAGGGAGTCGGGTCTCTGGGTCCGAATGCCAAAGGTCTTCCATAGGAGAAAGGAAGTTCTGAGGTATTCACATACTGGTGAATGAAGCGTTGTGCTGGATTATTTGAGAGAGGGGGACATGAGAGAGGATCAAACCTCTTGGAGCATATCTACCTAAAGAGAAAGCTCCTAGTTTCAAATTTCCCTGCATCTTTGTCATCTTTTTTTATTGACCCTGTGGCCATAGCAGAAAACCTCCTTATAGCTTGGGTTCAGTGTGACCCTGCAATCAGAAGACATGACTCCATGCATGCAGCCACGTCGCTTGAGATTGCCACCATGAATGTGAAGGGGAGAAGAGCCAGAGTGGATGAGGACATGGTGAGCCTTGGTGCTGTGTGGGCCTGGAAGGATCTGATGGCACAACTAAAGAAATAAACCCTCGTAAGTAGAAAAGTAGAAAGTGTTCCTCAAAAGAGCTACACAAGATGACCAAAACAAGCTGTTTCCAAGCAGATCTCTGGAAGCAGCTAAGGCTGTGCTGGCGTGAGTTTGTCAGCAAGTCTGGAAACTCCTAACTGAAGCACAGCTCCAGCTCCAGCAGCCAGGCTTTAGTGCACATCAAAAAGGGCCAGGATGATCTGATGTATAATTTCCAATGCAGGTCCCGCTAGATTAGGACGTGTTTTTCATTTGAAGTTGAGCTACTCTAACCCAGTTCCCTCCAAACAAATAAACAACTGAACCAGCAAGCAAACAACCCCTGGGAGGGATGGCTTATTGGAGCACAGCAGGGAGCAAAGTGGGGTAGGAACCAACTGACTCCAAGTGCAGACGCTGGCCTTGTTTTCCCCTATAACTTTCATCCTGTTTGTCACTGTTACTAGGGGTTTAAAAACTCAAAGCATCTGGTCTGGTTTAATACCAAAAAGAAAGAAAACTGGATATTAATTTTGATATGATAGTAAAGCAGTTTGATAGTGCTCATGCTGACAGAGCCACCACACCATTTACAATCTCTAAAACTAAATTTGTTTTCATAAAACCCTTGCGAGATCATATTAGGACTGACAATTAAAATTATAATGCAGACAAGGCTGCTGAGGAGCAGTAAATTTTCTGGGAATTTGGTCAGTTGGTTACATTGACTTTATATTAAGTTAGAGAAAATTTTGTTCATGTAAAGGCAAAAGCAGTTTAAATCTGTTTCATACATTGCAACAGGGTCTCACTGATTAAAAATACCTGGGCCTGTTCCAAACTTGTCGTCATATTGGCTACATGACTGTTATAAGCAAACCCCTGCAAACAGAAAGATCTGAAAGTTCAAAGCTTATTTAACTCAAGAGTGCTTGTAAAAAGGAAAAAATGCCGTTTCTGTATGGAATAATGACTCGTAACTTTTCCAACATTATTTTTTCATTAATATCACCTGAATCCGATATGCATGTTTCACAGCAGACTCTAAATAAGAAATCTGGTACCTTTTGGCATGTTATTCCTGTACCATCTGGCTAACAGGTACTGTACTGTTCTTGCAGTGTGACACACCAAATAAAAAAGTCAAATCTTTTTAAAGTCACAATAAATTTCCCAAATGAGTTTGTGTGAAATGTTAAAAAGCAGAAGATAGAGGTTTTGGGTTACATTGCCTCTAATTTGAAAGGGAGATAAGTGGAGCCAGGTGGGCTACTTAGCCAATACCTGCCTGTTCCAGCTTTTTGAATCTGTGAACATTACACCCGGATACAGATGGAAATTGGAAACAATAAATGATTATTACAGAGACTTTATCATCCTGTAACTCGTGCACAAACGATGAGCCACTCTCAAGGACACTTTGAAAGTTTGCTGCTTAGGCATGTATCTGGACAGATGTGGAGGAGTAGGAATATGCCATATATCAAGTGAGAGGAATAAGATTTCTTAATTCCACTGTGACAAGCACAAGCATCTTCTGAAAAATAAACCTCCCCTTCTCAGTATTAATCCAGTTGCTTTCTGATGTCTCTTTTTTGGTTAGGATGAGAAATCTATTAGTCCACAGATGGAAATGGGAGATGGTAGAAGCAGACAGATAGATGAAAGGGGATCACAATACCTTTTTGGAGTTATAGCTACGAGTCATAATGGCAAGAGCAGACAGTTAAGTTCTTCACTCAACTGGCCACGTCAGACTTATAAGTCTGTATACCCATTAATTTTCAAAAAAGCTGCATTTCAGGACAACAACTGCAAATAAAGCCAAATCAGAACATACTCAATGATATGTTTCTTCATTGGCTGCTCACAGATAAAACTTTCAACATGGATGGCCTGATTTTTTGAGGGAGTGGCTGGGAAGCAGAAAAATTTCCATCACAAAATCTCTCACTTTCTTCCAACTCGTTTGGCAGAGGCCAATTATCCTGTGGCCTGTGGTCCCTGCTGCATGTTCCTTGCCAGTTGTTGGTAGCAAAGGCTGAAGGAAAACCATGCCTCTAGGAGCTTTGGCAACAGCTCAGCTCAGATCCGGCACAACCTCAGGTGAGCCAAATGTCTCTGCAGAAGTGTCTGTCTTTTCTCATTTGGGATGGGAGACCACCACAGACAGCACAAGTCCTGATAAATCTTGTAAGTACTGGGCAAGTCTTCCTACACTTGTCTCTGAATCTCATCCTTGTGAAAAGGTTTTCTAATTCTTTTTAGGACAAGTACACCAAGGGGCTGAGCATCAGAATGCCATGCCAGGGACTGGGGTGAAGAGCAATGCAGCGGTACCAGTCAGCTGTACCCTGAGAGGAGTGTGAGGGCTGTAAGGGTATGGATGGCCAGAGTCCATGTGGCATCCTAGTGGGATAGTAGGGGCCCTGCAGAGGGATCCTGCTAGCACAGATGGGATTCAGAGTCCAAGAGCTCTACTCAGGAGCCTAAGGCACACCTCTGTTTTAAGGGACAGGTTTTGTTCTTTCACAGTATTGTAAGGCTTTCTTAAAGTTCAGAGAGCAAAGTGCGTGCACTTTGGGTTAGAAAGGACAGGGCAGAGGACCCATTGTGCTGGACTTTGGTGATTAAGTCTGCCCATGGCTTTTTTCTGCCTCTCACCCTCATGCATTACCATTTTTTGCATTGTCTGCTGTTGTCAGCCTTTTTTCCTTCACAATAGTCAGCTCACTTCAGCTCCTTCTCAAGCATTACCAGGCTCTGCAACACAGTAATTAGTTAAAGGGCTGATAGGGAAAATAAAACATGAGCTGGAACAGCAGGACTGCATTCAAAAGAAAAATGAAAACCTCTTCCAAAATACCTCCATGCATAAGAATGGGGAAATTATTCCTTGGAATTGGATCAAATCAGAGTATTCTACAAGATACAAGACTTTGCCCAGGAGGAACCACTGGAATGAAAGTGCAATGGTGAGCTTAACACCATCTCTATTTAAAAGAGAAAAAAAAATCTCTATTGTATGAGAAATAAAACAATATTTTCAACATTTATATTCATTCTGAATTAGTGGAAATGCCACAAGGATGGTAATTCTTTGGCCTAGCACGGAAAATGCCAGTTTCATAACAGTGGTATATGTTAACAAACTTGTTCCCTTTGGGGTATTTGTATGTCTTACCATCTTAAATAGTACCACTGCTTAAAAACTAGTACACAAACGCCTAACAGATGTACAAGTTCACACGAGAAGAAATAAAAAATACACAAAACCCCTCACTATTTCACAACTTTCTACATTAATCTGCTTTAATGTTGCAAACACAGCCCACTTGCTCTTCCTTCACTGTGAATGCTTTCTTACTCTGTGAGATCCCTGAATCCCAGCCTACCCTTTGTTCTTTCATATTTGAAATAGCTGTTGGACTTCTAGAAGCACTCTGTAAGACTTTTTTAATTGTCTCATGAGACTCAATGCTCTGAACAAGCATAAATAAATGTCTTTCAAAACAGTGAGAAGGATTTACTGGGAGGGTTGAGGTGGGTATATTGCCCCTTACATAACAGCAGATGAGCTGTAACTCTCAGAGTTTCTTTTCTCCTCTTATCCAGGACTGTGAGGCATTCCTCTCTGATCAGTTTGATTGTCATTTACTTGGCACATTAGCCTTCATCTAAACAGCTTTGAACTCCTAGTTATCCTTCTTTCTAGTTCCTCTCCTTTTGTGACTTTGGGCCAGAGCTGTCTGGAACTGATGCTTCTTACTTCATTCTTCTTTCTTCTACCTCCTGTTTGCTGTGTCCTTTCTCCAGGAGAGCAGGTACGTTTAGGATATTTCTATGATGTCCCACAGTGTGTTCCTGCAAAGAGATGGCCTGAGAAAGCTGTGTGTTACCAAGCACAGGCAACACAGCCCAGAGGTTTTTGCAAAATAAATCAGCCTGCAGTGTTTCCCTGAAGACAAATTTATCCTTAGAAGTACAATAAGATAGTCTCCCTGAATTGCAATATTAATTGGGCTTAACTGATTCTACTGTCCAAGCTAGCTTGCTTATGTTCAAGGCAAATTGTTCATATGGCAGTGATTTGTGTGACACCACCTACATTACTCAAATTTGGCTCAGCAGTGGAGGATGTTTGGACTGATCAGTCACTCTAGTGAGTTTCTCCAAATGCTGCACAGAGCATATGGTCTTGGGTGCTGTATGACACCAAAATACTTCTTATGCTATTAAGCAACCGTGTAATTTCTGAAAGAAATAAGAGAAGAATGCATCTAGACCAATTATTAGTCCATGCTTTCAGGAACATAAATGAGGAATACATTCCTATCTCTTCGGAGGAACTCAGATCTCTGCTGAGCATCCATTACCTTTATGGTCATTAAGATGAACTAGAGGACAGTTCAAAGTTTGCAAATACTGTATCCTTAATAGTGTTGTAAATCTTGTTGATTTACTGTCACCAGTGAGACCTAGATAATCTGGCATTTCCCCCCATGTTCTTTGCTGTAGATCCTGCCTATGGCTTTTGGGTTAGCTCTTCTCCTTTGTCAAGAGAAGCAGTAAATAAGCTGGTAAATCTGTCCTCTGCATTGTCAAATTGTAAAGTTACACTGCATCTGTACTTTCTTCTTTGTTTTGTTTTTTAATAATCTATTGGGTTTGTTTGTTCAAGTTAATGAAAATAGTATGTTATTGTAATGTAGTAATGCCAAAACACTTCACCAGAAATTTCATAAATGTCTTCTGGTGCATTGCCCGGTTTCATGTGGTTTCATTTTTTCCCTCCGTATAGAAGAAAAGCACATGGAAGATAAAGATCTTAGGGTTACTACAGCTAGAAAAAGCCCTGGGAAGATTCCCTTAAACAGCAAAAAAGGAGTTAATGAAAAATCAAGTACAAATGAATTATTGTCTGGCTGGCTAACAGTAAAGCTTTAAGGCCTCAATCACAGCTTTTATTTGCAACGGTATGCATTTATTCTCAGCAGGAGTCCAGCCAACTTTTGGGGGGACCATTTGTGTGAAAAAGCACACATCACCACAGGGAGAGGTTTTGCCACCTAATATTTGCAGCTTCACAAAGTTTCAAAATTGTCCTTTGCTCATAGTAGCATTTCTTTTGGGCTAACGAGTTTCCATACAGTTAAAAGGAGAGGGTCTTTGCCTCCAGGGATTTCACAACTGAAGGTCAAAAAATCCAAAGGAAATCAGCCAAGGTTTGAGGTTTTATGTTTTGTGCAAATCAGCAGGATGCTACAAAACAGTGTTTCACTAGCGTGTCTCTTAGGATGTCTCTGTCTTGTTCTGTTGGTACAGAGAGGCAATTTTCCCAGAACACATCCATTATCTGTGCAAAAATGCTTGTTTTGGAGATGGCACCTGAGAAGTTCTAGAGCTGTGTGAAAGGGAATTATAAGAAGACAAAACCTAGCAAACTGTAGTTTGTTCTGATACACAGTGAAAAATTAGAGTGCAATAGACTTGCAAGGAGGAATATGTGTTAAAGTGTAGAATTTGTCCCACTGGTGGAAATATATCTACTAATTTAATTTGAAAGCCTGGATTCTGATAAATCCACTTTATATCCCATCTTTTCATCCTGTCTGTATACATCTACTAAAGTTCTGAGCTGTGGAACTTCCTGGATATTTTTAAGAATATTTCCTCATTTCTGATTTCTCTGTTCATGTTAAATTTAATGGAAAGCACCCTTTGATTTTATTCAAGTGGGATCAAACTCTCAAACATAATTTAAGACCTCAGCCAGTTCCAATTGCAGCAACCAGGTCCAAAAACTATCAGCTAGACTTGCATATGCAGATTGCCAAATGGAAGGAAAATAGGCTGAAAGAAACATAAATACAAAGGGCATTGAAAATAAATTTATTGGAAATGAACACTGAGTCTGAATTAAAACCTGAATTGCTTTCAAATGAGTTTCAAAGAACTGATACATAATGGAAAGGCCTTCTTAGCCAGTATTATGTCCCTTACCTTAGATAAACTAACCTACTAATGATGTATAGAGGAGTGACACGTTTTTCTCTGATGCATCTGCCAAACATCTATATATGCAAGTGAATTCACAGATCCTGGATTGCTTTCAGTGGCAGGGATGTAGACATATAAGCTCCCAAGTCAAAGTAATGTGACCCTCTTTGTAGCTAGATAAATTTTTTCCCCTCTAGTTTCACGTACACTAGCACAAATTTCCCCAAGACCAGGCACATCTGCATGGAGTTATGTGAGGAAGCACATATACTTTGATGAACCACAGCACAGATTCTGAATATGGAGTCCAGGCCACAGCCTTTCCCCTGCTCTAGGACACCTCAGGCATGAGTAGCAAGTTTGGCAGATTGAAAATCAAGCAGACCAGCTGGATTTGACTTAATTACCAGAAAATTGAACACAAAAAGGAATGAAGTAAAGAAAAAGGAACAGAGTCTTACGTGGTGAGATGGTGGGTGGTGGTAAGCTGGCCCATGTCATTTCTCAGTCCTGCCCACCACAAGTTCCCACCTCTTCTCACCCAGTGCTCTTCTGCTCACCTTTTCAACCCCAACCCTCCAGCACTTTTCAGTCTGCAGGTCTCCCCATCTGCAGATGATCCTGATCTGTATTTTCAGACCTCCTTGCATCTGGTCTCCTACTGCCCATGCATGTCCCCTGGGTAAAGCCAGCTTGTTTTTGGGATGATACCCCATCCCTTCCCTTAGACTTGTTCCATTGCCACCTCTGTCCACATCCACTACTTCTCTTCCATCCTGGCTATGTCAGCTTCATACCCTGATTGTCCCTGGAGAAACAGTGTAATTTTAAGAATCTGGTCACAGTCTTTAGCCATGAAGAGCCTTCCAGAGCTGCACTGTGAGGGTGCAAGGTGTGGCAGAGAGACATGACTTTGCTTTGGATCAAAAACTGGGAAGATGTTATGGCTCTCCCAACAGGTCAGGTACCAGTTCCATGGGGGAGGAACATGAAGTAGGAACCAGTTACAAGGGCGTGCATTATCTGAGACTTGACTCCACTATCAAAGAACTAGTAGTTGTTCGTCAAACTTACAATAAATATAACAATGTCCAGGACGGCTGGTGGTAGGAGAACCAAATATGGAATTATGTCTTTTGTGGAGTCACAGAATAAATTCAGCTAATTTCCTCTCATACACAGAGACAAATTATTTCCATGAGCATGAGTCTTTCTTGTCCTCTTCCTCCACATTTCCCCCCGTCTTCTTCCACCAGTAGAGGTACAACCATAAAGCAGATTTTCTTTTTCTGTCCTTGGAAAGACCCACTGCACATTAGTAACTTCCCTTTTGAAATCTAAACTGAAAATTATGTGCACAGGCATACCATATTGTGTTATTATTCTTGAAGCCAAGCTCCCCTTGGCTATCTATACAGCTTAAAAAAGCAGTGACAGGTTATATAGCTGGACAGAAGATTTCCAGTAGAGACACTGTCCATTTTGGGGGAATGCGTTGATTCTGTCAGAATTTGTGCTAGGAGACAGTCTGGTAAGCAGGTGGGTGGCCAGGACCACAATAGATATTCCATTATACATTTTGTTTGTCTTTCTAACTTTTCCTTCCAATTTGAAATAAAAAATGAATCAAATCTGGAAATGGTAATTTTTCTGTGGAGCAGGAATTCCTAAGCCTTAACCAAAGAAGAAACTATTTGTTTATTTTTCCATTTGGCTCTTCCTCTCTGTTTCTCTGGCTTCTCTCGCTCAGCTACCCTTCCCATTCCCCTTTTCTGTTCCTTCTGCTCATTTTTCCCCTTTCACTTTTCTATTTCTCAACTGAACTGTTCTCTCTCTCCTGGCTTTGCAATCTATTTCACAGATGACCCTTTGCTGAGCGTGAACTCAGTAACACTGGAAGTGAACTTTCACACTTGTGTCGATTCAGAGTATTAGGGTCAACAGGTTTGCCCCTCTTTATGAAGTAAGTAAGGTTAATGTATAAACTTCCTCTCTCTCTGCTTTATAGTCTCCTTGGTTTTATTATCTTAACTTGCCATTTTGTTTTAAACCCCTGATCCATATCTAAACACAACCTCATGTGAACTACCTGGCCATCACCACTAGCACTTCACCACAGCCTAGCTCCCCTCTTTGAGTATTAGAGCTGCCGTTTGAAACGGGACTTTAAATTAGAAATGACCTCAGCATTCAGTGCAGTCCCTTCAGTAATGGAGTTCGCTAATGGAGTTCCTGCTATAGGCACCTTTTACCTCTCAGCCTGAGAAAAGTTTTACCTCCCTTATTAGTTTCACTAGCAGTAGCACAGGTTGTTTTAATATTCTATGCTGCCTGTAACATATTGCAGATGTACCTGTGTGAAATGGTCTCTCGTTATTGGAATGCAATAAAAAGAAAACAAGCTTCTCAAGAGGAAAGAAGGTAAAAGAAAAAAAGTTAACCCGGTTTGGGCCTGAAATTCCCCAGATTTTTATACTAACTTTAACGTTTATAATACAGCTATTAAATTACACGTAGAAGTGCATTTAAAAGGGCTCTGGGCTAAACTTCATTTTCCTTCCTTTACTCAGTCCCTATGTCTGTTGCTGAAGCAGTAATAGGGCTTGTCTGATTAAGGCAGAAAAGTAACATTTGCAAAAGCATGGTAGTAATTCTAGGACCTCTTCTCTGAAATTCAGAAGCCTAAGATTATGCCGGTATCATGGCACACAGAACAATGATCAGACACCTGACACAGCAGAAAGCATGTCACTTCAGCAGCAGCAGGAATCTGAGCATCTCATCTGTGCTTTACCCCAGCTTAGGTCAGAGCATTTCAGCCCAGCTGCACCTTGCTGACCTGGTTGCAGCATGCTGGAGACTGGGGCTGGTGTTCACACAAGTTTCTGCACCATAGCTTGAGAGTACCGGTTTTGTTATCTGTGCACTGTGTATTCTTGCATGGTGTAGATCTACTGTGAGTCAGTTTTTAAATGGGACCTAGTCTCCTAAATTAATGGGAAATTTGCAAAATGTCCATGGAAAACATGAGGGTCAAATGGTTTCCCTTGAAGGAAAGCCCTCATATGGTATGGTTCTGACACACTGTGCCTTTTCTCATTAAGCATGCAATGTGTTAGGATACTTCAAATGAGGTGAGCTACATCATATATATATGATACAAGGTGTATCAAGAATATATTTGTTGTACCTAAAGGGAAAGGGCCAAATAATCCAACAGAGTAGCATCCATGCTGATCTGAAGTATGTTTAATGCATCACAAAAGTGGTAACAGGATCAAATTATGTGCCTGTGCACATAATGGCCCATGGCATGCCCATGCACCCATGGCCATCTCTAAAGGGCTTTTGGATCATCTGAGCTGGCAGATGAACTCATTCTCTAATTCTAAATGCACCTCCAAATCGCTTGTGTGAGTGTGTAGATATCTCCAGCAAGTAACTTGAAGCCAGTACAAACATTTTCATTTGTTTTAATTCACTGCCTCTCTGAAATGAGACCAAGGAAGAATGCCCCTCTCTTCCTCAGAAGAGCAGAGGATTGTGTCAGTGCATTTCTCAAGGCAAGCTGCATTTTTTCACACCAATTTACTCCAAATTCAGAAAGAATTCCTTGCAAACACTGGTTTTCACCCAGGGTTTGTTTTTTCAAGTGTAGTGTTTATAATGGATAGTTGGAGTGCTTTATTACCCATTGATGGTGGAGCTAGAAATAAGGAATTTTTTTTGGCATGAGAACATAATCTATGATTTCAATGGACTTTGGGTACTAAAATGTAATGTTTGATTGCAAATGTGTGGTTGTTGGTCCCATGCCAAAACAGATCTCACTAAAAAATGAGTCCAAGTCAATATAGCTGGGGTTTCTGACTAAGGTTTGTGTAAATCTATGAGCTTGGTGATCTAAAACTAGGGGATAAAACTGTAACTGGCCCTCTGTATCTTGAGAGATGAACAGTGAAAAAGAAACAGTATTATTGTAGTGGAAAGGAAAGAAAACATTGTGCAGCAGTTGTTTGCAATGGGCTAGTTCATCAACATGGTTAATTTGGCAGAGCTCTGCTGCCTTCAGTGAAGTTGCCCTATTTTATACCACTGGAAGACCTGTCTTGGTATAATTTATCATTACTGTCAGGAGTCCCTGTAATTTTAATCTTATTGCACCTATGAAGACCAATGTGTTATGCACACCATAAGGGAATCATAAGGGAATTATAAGCCATTTAGTAATCTTGGATAATCCCTGAAGCTATGAGTCGCTAGAAGCAGAGGCCCTTCATGCATTGTTTGAACCTCTAATTACCCAACACATGTGGGTGAAAAGTGAGAGGCAACAGCAGGGCCAGAAGTGGCCAGAAAACACTAGATGAGCAATTTTGAAGGGGACTTCCTTCCCATTAATATAAACAACCTTCTTTCCTTCCTAATAGTGCACCTGTTAGCAAATATATTCCTGTAGAGCTGCTCTTGTGCATCTGCTCACAACTTTGCAGAGGAAGTAGCTAATCGACATTAGGGGACTTTGAGGTGTTTCCTGACTATAAATGTGCAGTATTTAACACTGCTTTATAGAGCACAATGCTCAAAACACTGCCAAAAACTCCAGAGTCCTGCTGAAAACATGGAAGAAGCAAAAGGTTTCCATGTCCAGAACAATGACCTAGGATTTAATCTGTTTCCAGGTAGGATTAATAGCAGTCTGGCATGCAGCCCAGTCTCTTTCTCTGCACAGAATGAGTCCTGATGAGAGTTTTTTTCCTCTCCGAGTGACTAATCGCATGTCTTTTCAAAGAAACATGATTCCCTTGATCATTCTCTGTTCCTTGGGGTGGAAAAAAAATCAGATCTATTGAAAAGAAATCTGAGAAACTGCAAGAACATTTTAGAAGTAGGGCGCTGGCAGTGGCGGCAGCAGGTCTCATGTTGTGCCAGGCTTAGCACATGTTGTGCAGCAGGAAGGGGCTTTCAGCCTCTTGGGTGCCTACAGCTTGAAACCACTTGTGATTGCCTGTGGGGTACACTACTCAGGCTGGGTAGTGCTCTAACCTGAAGCCTGTGCATGTACAAATGAGCAAACTGTTGCAATGAGAATGAAGTCCTTCTTTGAATGTATTTTTCAATTCATTCAAAGGGAAACATTTTTAGCCAGTTTTTTGGAAGGAACAAGGTTAATAATCTTGGTCACTGTGCATTGTTTGTTCCCTATCCTTTGAATATTTTGGTTGATTTCAGTGCTATTGAAGTCTTACATATCTTTGAGAATTCACAAAGAGAGAGAGAGAGAGAGAGATATTTATGACTGCCCTGAATGTGTAAAAAGCTGCAGCAGAACCCACATCTTCATAAACACAGGAGCCAATCAATCCTGTGGTGCAAGAAAATGGAGGCTCTATTAGCTCAGATGCTCCTTTAGTTTAAATACTCCTTCTGTTGCATTTTGAGTCAACTGCATGACAGGACTGGAGGAATTTCTCATGAGATGTGTGGGGCCTTAGATAGTAGTAATGGATAGGACCATCAATCAGTAGTGTTACTGCTGGTAATTACTCAAGGCGAAAGTGAGCATTTTGTACTTCAAGTATGAAACTTCAGAGGGGAATAGGCTACTGAAAGTTCAACCAGCAGTAAGGTAGAGAGATTGAGATGCTATATTTGCTACAAAGCTGCTGCCTTTAAGACATCTGTAAATCAAGTCTGTCTATTTGGTGTCTCAGATTAGCTGGAATTATTTGGGCCATTGCCAAAGAACTGCCTCTTTAAATCGTCATCAGCCCAGAACTGGTTAACGGGGTGGAATGTCAGAGTATGCTTCTGGGGGAAAAGTGAGATACTACTCCATCCCTCAAAGGTGTGTTCAAATTTTCCCAAATGGCTACAAAGCACAGCTGGATGGTGAAAATGCTATGGATTTGGCTATGGGCTTGTTACAGAACTTATTGCAAGAGAACACCCTGAGGTAACAATCCATTACATTTCTGGGAATAGGTTTTTCATCTCACTATAGCTGGAGGTTTTGCTCTTTTTTTTACTTTAAGTTTAGCTTGCCTAATCTGTTCCTCTCTGTTTTTTTCTCCTTTTAGGAAATTCATTTGTGAGTAACTTCAAAAATGGAAAATATTTTTAAAACTATAAACAATTCCTTTTGTTTTCTTGTGGGGGTCTGTTAGCTGGCACTAGTCAAAAGAAGAAATCCCACAGCTCTTGCAGCCAATTTGCTTTGGTTTTCTCCTTTGGTTTATTTTATAGTTACAGAGGCCGGATGGGTGGAGATTAAATCAGTATCATTGCAATCTCTGTTATATCTGTCATCCCACAAGTAAGTCTGCTTTCCAGAAATGATTGGTGTTGATTTCAGCAGTTCTATCAGCTAGTACATGTGCTATTCAGTGCTTCTCTTGCCAAAACACACCTATGGCATCCAAAGGCAGGAAGGAGAAGGTTACTTTTCCATAGCCTGCGTGTATGTCAAGAAAGTTCTAGCACATCTCTTCAAGTTGTGAAACAGCTTCTCCTTTTCTGTGTATAATTTTTCCATTTGCTAAACAGCTCTGGCTTCCTTTTCACCTGCTGGTATGACTGTCTCTGTGCAGAAGAGGCAGCCAAAATTCAATTTTTATTATTAAAAAAATCTCCCAAGCCCCAAATCCTTTGTTCTATTGAAGACCCTGGAAGCAGCTCTGGGCTGACAGAAATCAGCAGCAATGTTGACATGTACTTCACAGGGTCTAAGCTTTCCTTCAGTAATATTATGCCAGAGTGCAGATCTTCAAAGAATTTTCTCACTAGAGAATTTCTCAACCTCTACTTTCTTACACAGAGTCAAGCTGGGAATAGATGCTTCCTTGTTGATTTAAATGGTACTTGTCTAGATGCCTTAAATCAAGACAGTATTGCTTTTGTCACTCTACCACTGTGCATATGGGAATCCCCAGAAGATACAGACACTGGCACCACACAAAATAGGTAACAGAGAAGATTAAGACACTTTATGTGTTTCGCAGACAGGAAACCAGACCAGCTGCCTTGATCTCTTTCAAACAGGAAAGGGCATTAATCAGAATGAAAAGAAACCCAAAACCCAGTCATCTTCATTTGCTCATTCTAGTATTCAGCTCTTAAGTAAAGCAAAACACTTCTGGGCATATTTAAACTATTCCATTTTTCAACAGAATTTAATTAATTTAATTCATACCCACTTTTCACGAGAGAAAGACATCAGCAATATGTAATAGCTCAAGACAGGGAGCAAGAGATACATGCAGTGGGAATCTACATTAGGACAGTGATGATGCTAAAGACTAAGAGCCACAGGCCAACCACAGAAGAGTCAGAGCCAAAGTTAATGTTAATTTAAATAGTGTATCAGTTCCAGGTAGTTCTGGTTCCAGTTCCAAGAATCCAAAACTCTGCAGGAATGGGTATAATGGAAAGCTCATATAGTTTTGATCTTCAGGAACTGTAAATAAAAATTTTAAAAAAAAGAGAATGGAAGAAAGTGGTCTAAAATAACCAATTGAAATTATAAAAAGTAATATAAAGAAAAAATATCACATAATATAACACTAGCATTGCAGGTTCATTCTACTGTGTACTGCAGCACATCTGAGAGTGACTTTTGAAAGCAAGACATGATTTTTACAGAGGAATAAGACTGATGTTAAAGCTATTTGCGTATGCTTATGTCATTCAAGACTGTTGGTTGAATCAAAGTTTTAGGTATAAAACATAAATTGCTTTTAACTTAAGTTGGTTGGTTTAGTATTTGACCAGCAGAAATAAAGTTGTTGATCTGTTGCTCCTCAGTTGCACTGCAATAAAGTGTGTTCAAAAAGCTTGATAAAGTATTTTTCATAGAACCTTTATTGTGTGGCTGATTAATGTAGCTACTTTGATGGTAAGGAAGTTTAATTAGTGATAGTTGCAGCTCTTGAAGAGAATTTTAACAAGGTGCCTCATATATGAAAAGTACAAAAGTCTCTTTGTTCTGAACAACCTCTAGCAGGGTGTGTAAGGAGACTTTTCCTCAGTCCACTCATTCTAATAAATTAGTAGGCTGCTTTGAGCAAGTAAGCGGAACAAGATCACAATACCATCAAGCATCAAGTCTTGGCCCACTGAGTGAACAGTTGTGCCATCACTAAACTGCTGCAAAAGATTTATTCCAACATCAATGCTGGGATTTCCTTCCTTCCTTCAACAAGAAGGAGCTTCAAACTCCAGAGATCCTTTTCTAGCTGTATCTAGCTTGGTGTCAAAAATTAAGCTATTTCCCCTCTGCATACAGAGAAGTTGGTACATGTAGGGAGTGGGTCACCTCATCTAACTCAGGAGCTTAGGATAAGTCAATTTGATTGCCGTGATCAAATCTGCTGAACCCAATCTTCCATGCTTTCCGTTGAGAAAAAAAAGGGTGAGGCTGGTATTGCAGTGTCTCACTTATTCAGGCTGTGTACCCAACTGAAGAACATATTGTATTCTTGTGTAACTTTTAATAAATATTCTGATGTTGTCTGAAAGGCAGTGATTATACCAATCAAAGGCAGCTAGAGATCATTCTCTGTACTAAAGGCATGGCATTGATGCCATCCACAGACCCAAACTGCATGCTCTCTCAAAACAGAAATGTCAGGCAGCTTTGCAGGACAGGTCTCTGGCAGGCACTGGGCTAGAGCATGGCCTGGGGCAGCACTAATAGGCACCTGTCAGAAACAGAGAGGAGTGTGCTGCTTGTCTCATCACAACTGTGAACCAGGGTGTGAGGTGTGCCCTGCCTGTTTCTTGTTTATTAGAATAGACCTAGTAGAGAGGCTTTATCCTGAAAAATATAGTTAATACCAAAAGCACTTTTTTAGCAGCAAAAGACCAGAGGCTCAAAAGTGACAGGTAGGGCAAGGTGATATTTTCATGTTAGGAGGATTTATAGACAATTTCCTATATTTATGGACATAATTTCATCTGTTCTTTAAGAGAAGTCTCCAGAGGAAAAGTTGCTTTATGTCGATATGGTCTCTAAGTGAAGCCTGATCAAATGACTTTTGATTATTTTAGCTACATCAGAGAGACTATCTGACAGTGTCTCGGATCCTTCTGTGTGTAGAGATGGTGCCTCATACATTCATAGAAGCTCTGAAAACTTCTAACAGTCTGGCAAGAGAGCAGTGGAATAGAATAATCTTTTTTTTTTCTGGTACTTTAAATGTATGACTCATGAAGGAGAAAATAGGCTAAGCATTTATCAAACATCAGGATTTTTGATAAGACTAGGAGAGGTTAAGAATACAGTCTTCAATTCCTTCTTTTTGGTGAAGTGCTTTAAAATTCTGAGGTCTAAGACAGGTCAGAGGACCTCAGTTTCAAGGGGATAAGGAACTAGAGAAAACAAAACCTCTCTCTGCAGCATTGTGAACAAACTCTCTCTAGCTCTGGGGAATCCAAAGGGAATTGTGCTAGGGAGTTAACTTAGTCTCATAAGAATTGAAAAGAAGACGCATGGACACAAGAGAGAGACTATAAGCAGAAATTATACAAACTTCCCCATTGTCTAGAGTTAAACCGAATTTCTGAGTGAGATATTTTAGAATTTAGCATTTGTGAACGAGTCTCTTACCTGCCATAGGGATCCACTGTGAAATTTATGTGCATTGAATGGGGAAGTTATTTTGTGACACTGTCGTTGAGGGAAGTCATGTGATTCCTTACAACTCTCACATTTGACTCAAAGCAGTAAGCAATGGTTATGATTGTCCACAGTGGGGACAAAAGGGTGAGTTCCTAGGTTTATTTAGATTATATTGTCATATACAACCAAATCTCTGACAACTGCCAACAGGTTAAGAAATACATAAATATTGGTTACAGAATAGACATCCCATTCCTAAGCATGTACTCCCAATGGTTGTACAAGCACAGGCTTTAAAGCAAAGAGGTAGTTCTCACTGTGGCAATCTGTGCACTTTGAAAAAAATTATTGCATAGACTCAAGCAGGATTTTCTTTTTTTGTCTTCAATATATATTTAACTGCAAAGACAATTGGATTCAAGTGTGCTATTAAAAAAGCAAAAGCAAAACAAAAGGCCTGTATTTCTTTAGTGGCTTGAGATAAAGAGCTGAATATGGCCTCTCATATTTGAAACATCTCAAAGCCTGACATAGGGCTTTTAAGGACTGCAGTGCTAATATGTAACAGCCCTCCAAAGTAAGGAAGCAGACAAAGTCTCGTTCTTCAGCCACACTGCTGCAATATCAGTGCAGATGCTGGCTGAGATAAAGGTTTCTCACAATGCAAAGAGTCATTGTCTCCTCCACTGAGAAGCCCTCAATCAGAATCTCTGGCACATTGCAGGGCTGATGAAGAAGGAAGGATTAAAAAAATAAGCAGAGCACATAGGACAGCACTGCAGCCTGGGTCTGTAATGAGCGATACAGACCTCTTGTGGTGGTCAGATCTCAGTATGTTTCTGCTAGTTAACCAGTGTGTATTTCACAAAAATTAGCTGGCATTTTTTTACATATTAGAACAGTTATAATCAGTTTCAGAAATAAAAAAAATCTTTATGGCTTTCTATTCTTTCTCAAATACCTCTATGTTTTTAAAAACAGTCTTTTGCATGAATTTTTATTTATGTGTTTTACAAACCCTGAAATTTGTGGCAATTTTTCCTTCAAAATGTAAGAAATTAATCAGAGACCTGAAGTTCTATTAACAGAGGTCCTTTTAGTGCATTTCCTGTCATGTGCACTTCAAAGTGACCCGGGGAAATCTGCTAGTTGGGAGAAGCCAATAGCAGTCAGAATAGTTACAAGACAAACTGGGAAAACCAACAGCAATATGCAACAAATAATGAATATACTAGAGTCAATTGAGTTCTCTTCTCCTGCAGAAAATGTAGACATAATTAAGAGTAGGGACCAATTAGTGCTATTCTGTGCGACAACAAGAAATGTTAAGGTAAAGGGTAGATAGAACAATTAAATTATGCAGGCAATTCTTTTGCAAAAGCTTGGACAAAAGCAAATGATTAACTGAAAGCTGTGATCTAACCCACCAGATAACTGCATGAGAACTAAACTGCAGCAGGTACACCATTATGAGTGAAAAACATCTGGTGGTGTTATTTGAATTTCCCAATAAGAGTGACCTTTCACACTCACCTATAAATACAGATACATAATACCCCCTCTATTGTGCAAAGAATCTTGCAGACTTGACCTTATTTCAAAGCACAGTGGGTTTGGGCCATATCAGCATGTTATGAAGAGGTATTTTCTTAGTTCACTTTCAAAGACTCCCCCAGTGAGGATCTTCCATGGGAGTCTGCACTTCAAGTCTTGGTGATACGTTCAGAGTCTCTCTGGTATGTATTATATGCATCCCACAAGAGTCACAGTATTTTTAAATGCCCTTTTTACTACTTTCCTCACCTATTTGAAAATACTGCCTCTACTGCCTGCTAGTAGTGCCCAGCAGCTTGACATTAGCTGTGAGCAGCCTTTCTCATGCACCTCCATGGTCTACTTGGACCTGAACCTCTCAGCTCACATAGTATCCCTACAGCAGGGTAGAAGCAGCTCTCTACTCTTCTTTGCAGGTAGCTTTCCTTTGATGAGGTCCTGCTACGAGACCCTCTTGTGAGGCAGGTGCTCCTGATGGCAGTGCTTTTGGTCTCATAAGCACAGTGGCTCCATGCCTCATATGTATTATAAACCCTTGGAAAATAAAAAATCTCACCAAATGTCTTAAGATTTGCAGTGAACACAGCCTTATTCAAGTCATCCATGGGGAGAGCTGCTAATGGTGGAGCCACAGGGACAGTGTAAGGGAGCACACCCTTACCCTTGAGGGTACCTGAGCATCTAAACCAGAGGTTTCCTTCCCAGAAATCCCATTTTATTATGAGTTCCACAAGCTACTGTTCAAGAAGGAGGCCCTCGTAGGCCTTGGAGTCACAAGAGCCTGTGGAAACCACCAACACCTTTAGAAAGCATAGCTTCTAAACAATTGGTTTTTCTTCATTTTTTTCCCTGAAGCACACACTGGGAGAGAACGTACAACTTCCCAAAATCTGCTATTGCTGGACTCTTCTGCAACTTTTTAGCGGTTACACCAGGACCAGATATTCAACAGTTTGCTAGAGCCTGACCTAGCACATACAAGTGGAAGAAAACTCTACTCAGAAGAAAATCTCTTCACAGAGAAATAGGAGACTTTGTGTAATAATATTCTTTTTTTTTCCCTTAACAAAGAGAACACACTAAGATGAGAACACACTTTTACATTTTATAAGAAGATAGTAGTGATGGATTATGGCAAGTAGACTGCTCTGTTCAAGCTGAACTCAGGATGTAAACCAGACAGTAGCACTTGGTTACCTGCAGGCCTGTAATTATTCTAACTCTCCACTGGATGTCAATACTGTGTAATAAAAATGTTGGCTCTAAATTCACTGCTTGGAACAGAGCAAGCCCTCTTTTTAGTTGTGATTATTGTTTAAGAACATAATTAAGTAAGGAATGTAATTATAGCAAGCGAACCCCACCCATTCGGAGGTAGGGAGAGGACAACCTTTAATAGTAAATGCACTGCTTTCTCCCTTCACTGAAAAGTTAAGTTTGCAGTTGTGCTTCCATTACATAGATGATGCTTTCTGCCCTTTCTGTGTTTGTCAGAATTGGGAACTTGGTGTCTAAAATTTCTACTAAATATAAATAAAGTATTCTAAATAAAATTAGTTCAACTTGTTCCAATTTTTAGAGAAAGGAGAGACTTACAGAATTCAGGCACTTGAAACCTGGTGCCTAATAATTTTAATTGAAAAAATTTCTAAAACCACGTGGCTAAAATTACTGATTGGCTTGAACAAGCCTTAGTTAAGCTCTGAAATTCCAAGGCTTTATATGCCTTTTACTTCTACCTAAAACTGATCCTCTAGTACAGAGTTTTGCTCTGCAGAGGAGAGGCGTGGTGGAAGCACTAAAGAAAGAGCCAACAGTAGCAGAACTGCAAAAGCAGGAGAGGCCATGGCATGAAGGTAAGGTGAGAGAAGAAATAAATATTCCCTGTCCTAGGAATATAATATCTCCTATAGAGATTTAGAGGAGAACTTCTATTTCTTTTGAAATACCAGTGAACCTTCCCTGGTAAAATTCCATTAAATGAGTGGCACAAGCATAGTGGAGTTTAATTATGTCTATGATCCTCCCCCTGCTACCAGCACAGATGAGAACATGATGCCCCTTTGTTTTGGTCTGGTTCTTAAAATAATTAGAAATTCCTCTGCCTGAATTAAGGTGCAAATGAGACCATATGTCAAAGTCAATAGTACAGATTTTATTTAACATTAAATGTGTGTGTGGGAGAGAGTGAGAGAGAAAGAAAGAGAAAAGAGGTGGAGGGGGACCGAAAGAGAATGACAGAGACAGATAAAAGAAAATATTGCCACTCCCTGGATCCTACCAGCATCCTCATGATTCTCTCCATCTGGTCTTCTTGGTGATGAGGGTCCCCTGGGAAAACATAGAATCCAATGGATTAATGTATGTTCAGGCCAGGTGGGAATGCCCAGGTACCTCCCTCAGGTGGATCTTTGATGGATTCTGACCCCCCTCAGCTGCCTCTCACGTGAATGTCCCATGGATGTGGCCTTCCCAGGGTTGGGGGTTTCACAGCTGGATGGGTTTGTGTAAGGGAGGATGGGTGTTCACTGCCTCTGACCAGAGGTTACGTCACACACCCAAAACTCTCCTCCTCCCTGCTTTGTTGGGCACTGGGGGGAAGTCTGGACAAACCTGGCCTCTGTGGGCCATGGCCTCCCCCACCCCAAACCCAGCCAGGGATGATTTCTGCTGGGTTTGGTTTCCTTGTGGATGCATTCTTCTCCCTCAGCCTTGCCTAGCTCTCCCTAGACCTGAGATGATTGAACGATAGTGTCTCCTTTATTTTATCTAGTCAGCTTAACTCAAAGTCCAAAGGCATCTTCAGGGAGGGGTGGGCTTTGGTGGTTATAGAGAGTATAATTTTTTAATGAAAAACTTTTTTTTTTTGTTTGGTAACTGGAAGACAAGCAGTTTAATATGGTACTTTCAGCAAAGCAGAGGGGTTCAGGTGGTTTTCTTTCCTTTTTTTTTCCCCCCCACTTCAATATATAGCAAATTAGCACAAACTAAATGTAGAGAACAAGATGAACAGAAATGGGGTTTCTATTATTGAGCTCCCAAAGCTGAGCCAGTGGCACCTCATGCTTCTGTGATTACGCTTAACAAGGCTGTGGTATTTAACTTTCATAAGGATTTAATATTTGACACCATGACAAGATTTTTTCCAACCATGCATGGAGTGTTTTTTATTCTCTTTATTTGGCATATTTATTCAAAATGTACTATATTTAAGATTGCTGTAATCACATACATACATTGGCTACTGGCCACAATGTTCAAGCTATTAATCATACTACAGAATCTATGGCAGATGTAAAAATTAAGTTTTATTTATCAAAGTTACTCATTGGAAATGTCAGACCAAGAAATTTACTCCTTCGGATTTTGACTTTTCTTACATGTATCTGACACAGGGTTCAAGGTTTTAGAAAGGTGTAAATCATATTTTTGCTCCATCCAGACTGTGTTGGCACAAAACAAAAATTGTATTTCCAGAAATGCAAACCCTTTTGTTTGGATGGCCTTTATTTTTCTGCCAAATTATACCACCAGTGCTGTGCTTTAGTCTAACAGTATTTTCCACTATAATCCTGTCTTTTAAGAAACAAACCAAAGCTTCTCTCCTTGCAGAAGTTTCAATCTCACAGATATAACTACCTTTCAGCTGAGCTGGGAAAGTGGTCTCCAGTGACAGGCTTGGAGGATTCTGGTTACTTTTTCCATAAATATCTAGATGAAAAGCCAATAACCTGACAGAGCAAAACAGGTTCAAGGGAAAGAGTATTTTTCTGTTATGACCCGCAAAAGCTCAGACTCTGAAAACATTAGCAGTATGTGGGTTTATTTACAAAAGACAGTGTCTTGGAAAATAACAAGCAGAAATTTAAGCTGACAGGCCCCAAATTATTGTGATGCTGTTTCTGTTGTTTGCTACAATGGGAAAACCTCCTACAACCCAAATTTGCTTGAATTTTCTATTAAAAAGAACAAATTTGGTAAAATAATACAAAAAATAAATTAAAAAACCCAACCCCCAACACTAACTACCAAGGTTAGCGATATGGGAAAAAAATATACCTACCTCATGAGTGTAGAGAATGCTGCAGGTTTGTTCCTGTTTTGACTTTTTTCCTTGAAAATTGTTTTTTGCTCTACAAGCATTCCTTTTCATATACATATATGATACATTAAACTGTAAGAACTAAATTAATTCCAATTGTCTTTTGCTTGAACTAATGTATGTTAATGTTTGGGGCCTTTTTTATTCGCCTTCGCTTTCCAAACATTGTTGTAATACATCTTTTTGTATTTGTATCATGGATCTATTATAGCACATTATAATTTAGAAATCAGTACTTGAGCACCTTATAAAGTAGCCCAAATAAAGGAAGTACCTGAAGGACAGTATGTAAGAGAGTGTATGGATGCCCGCATAGAAAGGAATCCTCTAAGATGCAGAGAAGGAAGTGCTTGGGCTTTCTTCACCCAGACCTACCTGCTGCAAAACCCTAACAGAAACGATCATGCCGATTTGAGGCATACCTCAATATACCTCAGTACAAGTCCCATAGATTCAATAGGCTACTTCAGGCATTGGTGTTAATATCTCTGCAGCTGTTATGAGGGAAAAGGTAAGCAGGGGCTACCAGGTTCTTTCCATGACCTGAAATATGGTGATACAAATTCAACACACTTATTATTTATAGATTCTAAACACTCCTCTCAGGATTTTTTTGGTAAATTTTCCTACATTCCTCCTACTTCAATGTCTTCTTGTTTGCCAGCATCCTACTTGTACTCAAAATGAGTAAGATTTGTTTTCCAGAATGTCAGCATTTCCAGGTGTCAATTTTCGTCCTGTTTTAGATGCAGAGGTGCCAGCAGGGGGTTGGCTCTCTTTTTCTGGCTTCACTGTACATTAAGTTCAAAATTTCCTGAAAAATGTATGTGTTTCAGAAAAACTAATTAAAAAAAAAAATCAACAAAAAAAAAGCCCAATAAGAAAAACCCCAACAAAAAACCCAAAAACTCACCCAAAGCCCAGAACAAGAGAGTTAAAGGACGGAAAAGCTCTCAACTGCAGTTTGAAAGTTCTTCAAGAGGAGAAAGGCAAAGGGCTGAAAGAACATACAGTTCTCATCCATGCCCCTTCGTCATGCCAACATATTTCTTCCTTCCAACTTCTGATCACAAATTAGTAGTTTAGAAACTCAACCTGTAGTGTTTTTGACTGCTATTCTGGGTCTGCTTTCACCTAAATAACAACCATCTGGCAGTGTCTCAAATCAGATTCACGTGATGAACTGTATATAATAACCAGTTCAAGGATTGTCAGGGGAAGGGTTAACACTCCTGCCCCGAGCAGAAGGACCACAGCTGCATGTCGTAAACTCTGCACAAAGATTGTCAGAAAGGAAGGGCTGGGTCGGCTGTAAAGAATTAAGCAAATCCCCCTACTACAAGAAAGGGGAAGAAGAGTGGAATTAAGAAATCCTTTTCTGCTCTTGTCTTTTGTTCATAGTAAAATAGATAACTGGGAACATTGGAAGCATATCTTGACCCTTAGCCTCTATACAATTTTTCCTTATGGAGGGCCTTGCTCCTTGCTCTCAGAGAACCCGAGTAATTAATCTTCCATTCCAGTAATGTCTGAGGCGTGTGGAAAACAGATCAGGTGAACCTGCAAACTCGCTTGTTATTTGTCTGGAAATTTGTATCCCTGCTCGCAATCTGATGTTACATCCCTAAAAGGAAAGTTGGGTGGTTTACTCTATGCTGAAATGTTCCCTGCACAAATCCTTCTTCAAGGGTGTGATAGAATTAAAGTAGCATGAAGGTGCCTTGTTTTCCCCAAAGTGTTAAAAGCCTACTTCAGTACAAACAGAATATCCAAAATGTAGTTCCCTGAAAGGTTTATCATAGGGATATTAAGAAGTGGCAGATCTTCCTGCTACAATAAGTCATGGGACAGCTGGGAACAAAATACATGTCACAGGACGTTAGAGATGGAAAGAAAAATAACAAGGGCTGGTTGGTTTTGTGTATCCAAAAGCTCTTTTGTGGAGAGGAGGAATGTGAAAAGCTGGAGCCTGTTGCAGAAAGGAGGCTTTCACAAAAAGCTATGTTTGAGAATGCTATTACAGCGTGGGACCATGGTAATGGTATAGTCCAGACTTCTCATGATGGGTGGGGAAGGCCACATTCTGCTCTGTTGTTTCTTTCTGCTTTCTTAGGTCGAGTTTATTAGAGTACCAAGGGTTATCAGGCTTTGGGCATTTTGTTTATTCCTTTGTAGTTGTGGCTTGAGAAATAATTTTCCTCTATGTATCCATGTGAATGTAGCTTATGCATGTATATACACAACTAGAGTATATATATGGATCTAAATACACAAACATACATACATCTGAAAACTTCTTTAGGAATAAAGCTATTTACATACTGAGTTGTGCAAAAGCACAGCCACATGCTTATGTCTGAAATCAATGAGCCTTTTTCCAGCAATAGCAGATGCATGGGGTACGTTTTGACAGCTGAGAGTACAGACTGACTCTTTTTTCCGGGCTAAAATTCAGGCATTTGCTGTTCTTCAGAAGGCTGCTGCACCTCTAGTGTCTTTGGAGGAACTGCCTAAGGGAGCAGCAACCTACCTGAACCTTTGTTTCTGTCTTCTCTGACTTGTGTGAGCTGATGCTGTGTGAACTTATTTTCTCTGTAACCATTGCTGCATTGCATGTGAATGAAGCTGCTGTCCACCTGCAAGATTTACAGCAAGACTTGACTTGAAGGTGCTATTGACAGTGGAAAAAGCAGATTTTTTCCAGCTTTTTTATTTTTTTGGGAGTGGGAGGATGAGACTATATTTCATTTACAAAAACAAAATGTTTTTCAAAATGATTAGATCTCTTCCTCTGTAATTTGATTTGTTGGGTGGAAGGAGTGGGATATGGAAGGAAAAAAATCTATCGTAGAATATTTTTCAATATAACAGTGAAAACCAAGACTCAAGACCAACAAACACTTACACATGTTCTTAGGTTTAAATCTGTGTTAGACCCATGGGGCCTATATTTGTATTTGATTAATGATGATTATTTGAAGAAAGATGGACTGGGTGGGATCAACTAAAAAAATATGTAATTATAAAAATGTGTGCTTACTGTAAACTATTTTTATACTGTGTCAGTGATATTGTGTCTATTATATTATTTTATCTAGCATATTTGGCACACGTTTTTAGGTTTGTAGCAATAAGGAAAAGTTTGCACTGTCAAATTCTCTTTCATTCAAACAGAAGTGTATAACTAAGTCCCCATTTGCTAACAGAAGCACAAGCAGAAACCCTAGTAGCGCTAAGGAACTTGGTTGCAGAATTGGGACCTGAGTTTGAATGAGCTCCAGGGATTAATTTCCCATTCTTCCTTCCTCTGGTGAGTTCAGTAGTCTAGTCCTACTCATATAGTTAGAAGATTTAGTTTGTACTAGGATAGAAGGAATACTTTGCTAGCAATTCCCTTAATCCTCAGATGTGTTTTATCTTGTCCGTACATAAACCTGGAAGTTTGCAAACAGGTATTTGAGAGCAAAGTTAGAAAGTCATTTTACTGTGTTAAATCTGCTCTGAGGAACCAGCTCTCCCAAGTGATCTGTAAGAACCACCTTACAGCATTTCAGAGACAGGACGCAGAAAGGTCAAGTCAGATGATGTAGGTGCTGCCACTCAAGTTACTTTGTGAAGCTGGCACTTGGTTGTGCCTCTGCAACCAAACTTTCTGGATGGTTAACATATCTTGAGTCTAAACTACTGCTCCAACCTCAGCCTGAAAAACTCTTCCTTTCTGAACTGCTTGATGTTGCTGTGCATTTTTTAAAAAAACTGCAGATCACTCCTGAGGCACCTGCAGCCTTGCACTGGGTGAAATCTTGTAAACACAAACACAGTTTTGTGTACAGAATTGGAATCTCCCTGGATAAAAGGTGGCCTATAGACTGAAGATCATTATTGCTGTGCAGTGACGGTTTTACATCTAAACCTCATTAGCTCTATGGTTGAGACACATTTTATCTTCTCTTTGGTAGTAGTGCCTAAATGGAAGCCACCAAGACTGAGGTAAAACATCTACACAAGACTGAGCCATTCAGATTCCTCAGATTCTCCTGAAAGGTTCATATTCTGCAAATGTGTCTATTTTCTTCCAAAATGACAAAGAGAGATGGTCCAACCTACATCAGGTTGAGTGAGGCTCATGGGCAAACACAAGGTAACAGAAATTATATTGTTTCTCTCTCTAGTGCATGAAGTTGTTAGGCAGAGAAGAAAGTTTATCCCCAACTCAATACAGTGAATTCAGTGTATATAATAATAGATGCAGCAAAACCCAGATTTGCAGTAAAAAGATTTTGCAGGCTGCCCCTTGGGGCTTCAGGTCAAGAGCTCCCAGTCTCTCTTCCTTTTGCTCCCACTGTGGTACAATTTCTGTGAGAGCACAGGGCTGGAACTACTGCTGGAGTGACATATGAAGAGAGAGGTTTGCCTTCCTAGACCCCGTAATTCTGGGCTATAATCACAGACAAATGTCCTCCAGAGACCTGACAAACTGGGAAGGCACAGGAGTTATAGAGCCATTTAGCAGAAATTGCTGCATTTGGCATGTCTGTGGGGTTATTGAACTACAGTGGGGTTTCAGATTTTATTTTCTATCAAAGTGTTTTTTACATCCCTTTAAAGACTCTAAAGCAAATACATGGAGCAGTGCTTGTGTAGCCCAATGTAGTTGCTAATATGCCAGTTATTCAGAAATGCTCTCATATTTAACAGTGCATTCCAATGTTGAACAAGGAAGCAGGTTCTAGCACTGATACATAGTTTCAACATATAAACTATTAATTTAAATGAATCAGGTGCATGTGTAGTTATGGCAAATTAAATATTACATAAATTATCAAGTTAAATTAATTATTGGGCTTTATTGAGTGAAAAATTTCTACAGTAGGCTATGATGACAATCTATAGAAAAGTAGATGTTTGACTTTCAGACATCATATAATTTTCTGGCTTTTGGACCTGCAAATCTTCATGCTTGGTGAGTAGAACCTGGGTTGGAGCAAGGGTTTTAGCTCCAGAAATCCCACATTTTAGGAAACCACTCTGAGAGGTAGGTTTTTAGCTATTTGGGGGAGGACCTCTGTCTGTAGTTTTGAGAAGAAATTTCATTCTTGGGCAGAAAACACTTTCCCAATCACTGTTTCATTGAATCTGGCACACACTGTACAAAGCTGTATTTTGGGTGAGTCAGCACTTTCCAAGTAAAATCCACTTTGTCAGAAAACTGGCTACTAACTTTCACCCTGTGCTAGCAGCACAAATCCCCTGCAAGGAAAAAAACCCAGCTGAATAAGATTTCCAGTGTGGGAGCTGAAGTCTGGCAGATGATATAACAGGTCTTTTCCTTTCCTTCCCACAGATCCATCTGACCAAGTGCTGTGTCTTTCCTGTGTTTTCCCAGTCAGCAGCCTGATCTCTGCTTCATATGAGGTGACTGAGAAAAAAGACTCTGATAACACCAGTGCTTGTTTAAAGGACACATGACGACATGCTGGGAGTGGGGAAATGTGGGATAATCCTGTACCACAAATTAGGCAAGAACTTAATATGAGATTGTGCTGTTGTTAAAGCAATGATTTCTGTAGAGTCCTAAGTATCACAGGAGAGATCAGGGTCTTACCAGTCTGTAGCATATAGCCTCTGTTGTTCTCCTGTATACATGTTCCATTTTTATTTCATTTTGTTGGGGTTTTTTAATAACTAAAGTAAAATCAAATAAGATGACATGAAATGAAATGAAATGAAATGAAATAAAATAAAATAAAATAAAATACACACAAGGGGTGTGTATTTGTATGTATAACTCAATGCAAATGTAACAAAAGTGAATGCAAAAAAAATCATTAAAAGGACAATTGCATGCGACCAACTGAAAATTTTGAATAGATTTTAAAATTAGGAAATGCCTTTAGGAAAGGCATTTATGGAAGGAAGAGGGGGGAAAATATTTAAACTTATGAATAGTTAAGCAGTGCTATCAGAGGGATTAACTGCTTATGCACACCAAGAAATACCAGAAACATGACAGAGCTGAACAACCTGCTTCATGCATGTGAAAATCAGGGAAAATGAGAATATATAAAATCTGGGAAGCACGGGTCTTGTTATTTTTGGTTGGTTGGTTGGTTGGTTGTGGGGGGAGTTGTCGTTTGTTTTTCTCTGAAGATGATGACAAAGAAATATGATGGCAGTACTTTCAGTAGGAGCTGGTTTGTGCTCCCAAAGGGTTAACTACAGTTCAGCTCTTGGGGTGGAAAAGTATCTTGCAGCAGTGGGGCTGAAGAAGACAGGGAAAAAGCCTGAGTTGCAGCAAAGTGTTGTTGTACAATCTTCCCTCTTTCTTCTCTCCTCTCCCTCCAAAAGGAGGATTAAACACCAACCTCAAAAAACCCTGTAATCTGAACAATCTTTTTCTTAATTTAAAAACTCTTCATATACAACCTAAAGGTTGGGTTGAATTAGGCTACAGTCCACAAACTACCTCATTCTGGGTGGTATGAAAGATGAGGATCAGGAGCCGATATTGGCTTATAATGAATTATTCTTATCAAGAACAGCTTGATAGTAATGTGTATATATTATTTTTTTTATCATCAGTCTTGAAGAACACTTACCTAATCAGTTAAGATGAGAAATGCAGAATTTTTCTATTGCCTTCATTCATAAATATATTTCCTTCATCAAGGCAGAAAGTTCAACTGACAAGACATTTCCAACAGCAACCACATATTCTCCTCATGTCACAAGGCCTCTTTACTTTCATCAGAAAAGAGCACAAAATACTGATTTTTTTTAGCAATGAGTGAGAGAAATATTTATGTTGCAGATAAGTGTGAATTTTCATGGAATCTCATGGCAAGAATATTTCAGCAGAATGACCCTGCTGTGCACATTCAGGGAACATATAATGGGATACCTCATAAATGAGTGGAAAAAAAGTCACCACAGCACTTTGAAAGGGAAATAATAGCATTTTATTACCCACTTGGGCAGCATGAAGCAACACAATTTCTAGTCTGATTCTTTAGTGTTACTAACAAATTTCACTCAGTTTAATAAAAGTATAATTATCTTTTACTTAAACTCAACTCTTAATCATTATTAGAATTGGGCAGAAGAAGGAATCCCACTTCATGTAGTACTTTGCCATTTCAAATTTGACTAATCTGGTTTGGCAATGAAAACAAAATAAATGTGAACTTTCTCCAAGACAAGAATGGAGGGTTAGCCAAAAATTCTGAAGCTATTGTTGGACCCACCTGGTTGAATGTTGAGGAGCCAAAGAAGAAGACAGCAGAAAAGATTAAGTTCTTCTCCTGTAGCCGTCTTCATTTTGCCAACACATGCTTAGCTTTCTGTATATGTTTGAGCACCACTGACTTTACTGGATTAAGCTCATGTTTAAATTGAATCCAAGAGAGTTCATCAACCCTCTCCTGTGAATTAGGCAGTTGATGGCTGGCAGCCAACACAGCTGTACCGGTGGTGTTCCCCAAGTACACACAAGGACATTCTAGGCCTGCCAACCGAGAAAAACATGAGTTCCTCTCGTTTGAAAAGGTTTAGCTGGATTTTGGAAACTCCACCTCACATTTGTACACTCCTACAAAACAGGACTGATGCACTGACACTGTGCACTAAACAAGGGAGCTACTTCTAAATGTGGAAGCTTGCACATAACCTGGTTATAGATGATGAAGGTTGTTTAGGAGGGAGCTAAGAGCTTGTGATGTCCTGTCACTGTATTTCTTGGCATTTGAAGACCTATCAATTGCATAGGAGGTGTTTATGTTAGAAAGAGGAAAGACGAGATAGTATGACCTTTTCCCATCTTTCATCAACACTGAGCAATGTACCTCTTTAATCTGCTTAGTCTGAGTAGACTGGAGGCCTGGGAACCAAAGCCTTCACTGGCACCTCAACAGCCACTACTTCACTACCATCTTGGCTGAGTCAAACTCATTTTTATTAGCAACTAGTCTGTTGCGTAACAGACAGCAGGAGGACATTTCAAAAACAAACAAAAAATTCAAAAAGGTAACAAAATATGCTTTTTAGATAACCTATGAACACAAAGTGATTTGAATCATCTTTAGGCTGAGGCATCGTACACCTAGTCTTGCATAGTGGTTACTTCTTTATCTGAGTTTTTCTGGTCTGTAAGGTGGCCAAGAAGCAAATGTGGTTTTGTTTACATATTAAAATCTAAGTTGCAATATGCATCAGGTCATGAAAATTCTGTGTTTACAACTATAATGGTCAAGAATTTCCTTTGATTTAATGTTAGAATGTGATATAATTTAAAAACTGTTAAATTAATGTGATGAGATGAAGGAATGAGGAAAAAAGGCTAAATATGAAATAAAACCAAAATATGCATAAATTCTTGTCATTCCTTGTGAATTACAAAGCCTTATGAGCCCCCTAAAAGATGGAAAAACATTTCCTACCCTTAACTTCTTTAATTATAAAACTACAAGTTATTTAGCAGACCAATTAAAAATACAGTTTGGATTAACTACATCTATTCACAGATTTCTGCTGACAAATACTGTTGTTCAAAACTATAGAAAAACAAAACAGAGGATTTTAACAAGAGTCTCTATTTTCTATACAGTCACTATGTATCACTATTGTATTTTCTATTTCCTGTACTCCATTTCTGTATTATTATTATTATTTGCATTTGAAAAATTGTTTCACTAAATCTTGTTTTTTTTAAAATTTATTTCAGAGTGCAAACTAAGGAATCTGATTTACATGACAGATTTTAAGTTTGCTGCTGGAATTGTTTTAGATAAAAATCTGGAATTGGTATTGAATTATATTTTTGATGAAAAGTGCAAAAGAAAAATGTGAACTTTTGCTTGATAAAACATGTCCACATTGAATGGCATGGGGAGTGTTGATCAAAACCAGAGGACATCAGTTAAAATAAGATAAGACAATGGGTTAGGAGAAAAGTAGTCTGACTTACCACTTCTCCTGACTGTGGCTCGTTCCCCTAGCTGAGCTGTCTTCCGGCCCTGCACTGCAGCCAGGAGGACTAGTGAGATGGTGGACTATCCTGCATTTCAGGAGATGTAGCCTCAGATACAGAGAAGGTGAAATCACACTGCTTCCCTGGCATAAATAGATACATAAATACCATTACATAGCTTATCATTTTTTTTCTTTTCGAAATGTAGTAACTTGGGTTATTAGGTTGTTACAAAGCTCTAAGCAGTTCAGAACTGTCACCACTTTCTTGGGCATATGCCTCATGCAAACTTTGCAAGTATTAAGTGTTACTAAAGAATTTATATTTAATCAAAGATTCCTATGCAGACAGTCTGTAAACTCACAGTGTAGAAGCACCTTACATGCATGGCTTCTTGATCTAATCTGTTTCCCAAAAAATCTAGACAGTTTTTTAACAGCCAGAGTTGTGAAAGCCCAGTTTCCAATCACTGTACTCTTACACCTGACTAAATGTTTCAATAAGTAACATGAAAAGAAAGCTTATACTTTATAATGCACTGAGGAATTCTTATTGATTATCATCAGTAATAATACAATGATTTTTTTATTCCTACATCTGGCAACATATTCTGGTATCTTTTGAAATCTTTATCTTAATATCAGATTAGGTTAAAACTGGTTTGAACACTTTAGAAAAAGAAATGAAGAAGACTGAATGAACCTGGGAACCATGCCTCCCTTAGGAAATCAGCTAAGGATATGTAATTTTTATATTTCTATTAGCATGATAGAGTTTTTGGGTGGAGTAATTTGAATCCCATAGTCTCCCTTTCTTCTTCACCTTCTAAAATATTCAGTTGTCATCCCATTTTACCAGAGCAAAAAACACAGATACACAATGTGAAAATACCAAGCCTGCCTTTGTCAAAAGGGTCAATGATTTGTAGTGCTGGGAACTCCTGTTTATCTGAAGTCAAAAGAGAATTAAAGCCTGGAAGTGTGGCTGTATTTTAATACTGAGACATCAGGTGTGAATACTTGCTTGGCTGAAAGAGCCCTCGTTTGTGGCTAGGTTTGCTGGCCATAAATCTGAAGTAAGGAAAGGCAGAGGGCTGAGTTGGCCTCTTGAAGTACTCATGCTTGTAAAAGCCCCAAATATTCTGTGTGCCCTGAAATGTTGATGCCTGTCTGACTGAAACCAGTAACTTTCTATGTCTGCTTCTGACATGGACAACTGCATGCAGAATTGGAGGCCAAACCTCTGAGGAGCAGTTTATTCTGCTGTCTACAGCTGTGTTTGCTTCAAAGCTTCAACTAGCGCTTTTCTTCCATGACGGTGATTTCATTAAAAACAAAAGGTTTTGTAAAACATATTGGTATTCTCTGCAAATCTGACAACTAAGCTTCTCAAGTTCAGCAGAGAGAGAGAAAAGCATCTACCTGGAGGAAGGGAAGCTTAAAGTCAACTTCTTTGCTGCCTGGCTCCTTGTTGAGAGTCAAGTTCAGCTCTTTTTTGGCCTAAGGCAAGTAACAAATCTGTAGGTCATAGATAATATTCCAGCTTGTCTCCTGGGTTAGATTTCTTTCCTTCCTCCTAATTTAAAATAAGGTAGTGGGTTTTTTACTGTTAGAACAGGCTTTGAAACCTCAGTGTGTTTCATGAGATGGAATTACTGTTTTTCAGCCAGCCTTTTGGTTTGTACTATGCTCAGGGCTAGTAATTGTGGTGTTGTTTGATAGGTTTCTGGTAAACCCCCAGGAAAGTGAAGCAGGGAGGAGATAAAGGTAGCTGCAGAGACAGTAATGCTCGCCTGGTTTTAATGTCTTGTTCAGAGCTAAAAGACTGAGATTGCAGCTATTATGTTTATTCTGATCAAAGAAAATAGAGAAAAATATATACTTAAGCAGACCAAGAAAAGAGAAGATATGTATTTATTTAATAATGTAAATAAAGGGATATTTTGAGGGTATTTTATGTCAGTGCATGGTCAGCAGGGCTGGCTGATAAATCTTTAGTACTAATTTGCAGGCCAAACAAATTGAAGAGGCCTACAATAAAGGTGAAGAGTTCACTGAAGACCTTTCTGAACCAAGAGTTCAACCTGCCAAACCCCAGTCACTTGGATACTACCACTGTGCTTAAAGAGAGGCCCAAGAGAGTTGACATCTGTCTACAAAGTACTTTTGCATATACCACAGCTCTGTCCTGTGGTCAGTGACTGAGCTTGTCACACCATATACAGGCAACTGCTCACCACAAATAAGCATCCAAAATGCTACATCCATTTAAAATGACTGCATGGGAATAATGTTTTACTCTGTTCCTCATTCCACTAAGTAGCAGATCTTTATGGTTTTTGATAAGGATGCTACTGCATGTCCTGTTTCCATCAACAGTCATTAATCCAAGCTACATACTGCCAGCCAAGACCAGGGTTACACACACTCTATCTGTCCATATTAACTGGAAAAAGAATTAGTACTCTATTGGCTGAAGAATTATTTAGGAAGAATTTAAAATCTTTTAAATGATGTTTGACCTAGTTGTCTTCATTTTATGTGAACAAACATTGGGCATAAAGGGAAAGGAACACTAAGCAGGACTACAGTCATAAAATATATGCTGTTGGGAGCTTCTTCCTTAAAACAGCATTATCAGTTAGACACTGTACAGTATTTCCAGCCTACAACAGATGTGCCACAGCCATCCTCCTGTTGCTTGTTTTATCAGTATCTTTTTTGAAACTATTGAAATTCTCTCTGTCCCCCACTCCCACCCTTGAAGGCATGAACTGGTCCTGTTTTACTTAAACTAAACTAAAATATTTTGCATTATCTAACTAAATGAGACAGTGGTCACAAATGCAGTCATGGGGCAGTTAAGATGAATACAATGGTAATGTTTTCATTAAAAAAAGCAATAAATTGTCTTTTTGCTTAGTGACCCTTTTAAAAAATCTTCACTAGCTATATTAGATACACTTTCTTTAACTAGATTATTCCTAGTTGAGTGATATAGGCTGCTAGAAAAGCATTTGCTTTCTGTGATTGAAGTTTTAAATGTTAAAAAGTAAAATTATATGTTTATATATAGACAAAACGATGAATCTCAGCATGCACTGTTTATGTTTCACTGATTCTTTTAGCTACACAGTCTACACATGATGAGATATAATTCCTTCAAAAATTTGTACATCTTCCTAAATAATTACAGGGAAAACTTTGGTATTTTTCCCTCAAATGGGAAAAGTAGAAAATATAAATTAAACTGCTAAGAATTTAATTGTTATTATTGTCTCTTTAGAGAGATATTTTTGGAAAATTGAGGTCTGAGCAGTAATTTAGCACAAGATTTCTTTCTGCGGATGAAAAGAATTGTGGAAGTGCAATAATTTTTAATGATACGATAACCAGGATTTTTAATGTTTAATGTTTGTTGGAGATTTATATGTCTGTGCATATATAACTGTAGGTGGAAGAAAAGTTTTTCTTCCTAGATTTTGGACTATCTGATTTGAAAATACCTAAATATCTGCAATCTGAAGTGTATACCTATTGCCTAAATCATTCACCTACTCTCCCACCATATCTGATAAAAAGAGTAAATCTCCTGAAGGCAGCTTATTCCAAGTCAGAGAATAAGGTGGTTCAGGATGGGATGAATTACTGTTTGGAAATATTTCTCCACCGATCAAGGAAGGAGTCTGTGTGGTGGTCTTAAACTCAACATTTAAACTTCTCAATATCTAAAACAAGAGAGCTGAATCTTATTCACAATACACCTAACTGCGACAGGCTTTGTCCTGCCAAACGACAAATGTTGGACACCCACATCTGACAAAATCCCTGGAGGGCTCCTAGTCTGATGTGCCATTCCGTCATTCTGCAGTGATCACTTAAAACAGGTTGGAGGAGCTACCTGATTCCATAAACTCACACAGGCGACATTTTCTGGAAACTACCACACAAGCTTCCCAGAAAGGTTGTGAAATCTCCATAGAATCTCGGAACAGTTTGGATTGGAAGAGGCCTTAAAGACCACCAAGTTCCAATCCCCTGATATGGGCATAGTGCTGGTTTCTCAGAGTCCCATCCAACCTAGCCTTCCATTCCTGGGATTTTTCAAGATGTAGGCAGCACTAGCACTGCTGCCAGTCCTGAGCTAGATAGTTATTTCCTGCAGAGAACTTCCAGCCTATAATATTTCTGCATTGGGTTGGGTTGTCATTTTTCCCACTGGTGACAAGACAAGTCCAGATACTGAGCTTTGACAGAATCATTGATGATTAGGTGAGATGAATGCAAACTCTGATCTGGGGCTGCTTCTCAAAAGAATGGGGGGGTTGGAATTTCCCTTTTTACTTTTCATTATAATTTAAGCCTTTCACCATAGACTTTTTTTTTTTAATTTACTTTATTTCCCAATACATTAAATTAGGTTCTCACTGGAAACAGGAACATTTCAGACAAATCTTTTTTTTTCCCACCAACACTTTTTTAGTAAGTAAAACATTGAATGTGATCTTACTGGTTAGGAATAAGGGTTTGGGATTTGTTCTTAGATAATGAAAGCATCCAGAAGAGGAGATGGGGGACTATTAAATTTTTAAGGAATAGTATGGCACTAGAACCCTAGTCTGCAGTAGAGGAGAGCATCAAAGACAGTGAAGACACTGGGGCAGATCACAGCAGTAATGGTGTTACTATTTTTGGAGCATTGCACACCAGCTCCATAAGAGACTCATCAGTGTCTGTTCTTTGAAGATGTGATCAATCTAACATTTCAAGAGCATATAATTATTTGTGGAAGATGATTGTTGCTGTGTTGGTTTTTTTCCTGATCTATGAATTTAGCACTTCTGTTATCTGTAACTCTAACTCCTTTCCTCTACTGAAGTACAGCATAAATCTTACTGTAGACACATTGCTGTCAGCCACGGTATTACCTGAACCCTTTCCATGTAACTTAGAGGGCAAGAGTGAAATCTACGACAGACCTCATGGATGTTCTGCCTCTTCTCCTTTTTCTGTTCTATAAAACTCTCTTTGCCATGAAATATTATTTAGGAAAAGAATGAGAGATGTTCTGGTTATGATAAAATGTACTCCATCAAATAAATGGGGCTGGCAAAATTTCTGAAGTGTAGTTTGACTCTAGATCCATTTAATCTCCTCTGAAACTTTATTCCATATTTTCTTTCTGCAATCACACATGAAGAACTAGATTTTCATCTGTTTTAAGTCAATATAACATCACTGACATCAGCTCTCTGTTTCCCAGGATAATCTGGGTGTTAACAGCACCCTGGCACAAAGAAACCTAGGCAGTGCGATAGTTTCCAGCCCTGAACTGGTTCACACATGACCAGCTTGAGTCTCCACACACTGGACTCACCTACAGACCAGCATTACTTCATGTGCTGAACCATGTGAACCAGAGAGACTTGTGAGAGTTGAATCAGCCCAAATTGTTGCTATGCCCAAGTTACCAAAGATTTCCACGCATGGATGTGCTAAAAACAGTGGAGGCATTGAAGAAGCAGCTCAGCAGAGTCCAGCAAGGCCTATACTGGACATAAATTGAAAGTGTGAGCAAAGCAAGCTTGTTTTCCAGAAGTGGGAAGTCTTTCCAAGGGCTGGATCACTCTTTGTGGCTCAACATTTACCTGTGGTCCTTGGCTACCAAAACTCTGCCAAGTAGTAGATTGCTTCAGTGAAACAAGTTCAAAAGTGTCTTCTCATAAGGGCACTGTGTATTTCAAAGCCTACCTACCCATCTATACTATCTATGCAATCTATTCATATATAGTGGAGAGTCATTAGTTGGTCTGTAAGAACTAGAGATCCAGGCCAAAGGCTTTGGCTAATGTTCACATTCTTCTCTGATATTTGAGTTGATGTCATCTTTTCTTCATAAGCAGAAGCTAGATATTTAACATCCTCAAGAAAATACTTTTCAATTTCTTACTGCAAGATTTGCAGAAGAGGAAAGAATCCATATTTAAAGAATCAGTTGCCTAAACATAGGCATCTTGTGCTCATTTGGATCCTTAAGGATGCCCTGTTTAACCTGTAGGTGAATAAAGATCTTCTACAGCCCCAAGTGACTGTGTTACAGCAACCTAGACAGCACTATGCCTTTTTTTAGTCAAGTGAGGCTGCTCACAGAATCTGTGTTTGAGTTATGGCTTCCACAAGCAGTGGTCAAAGAAGGCAACCCACCAGAGAGTCCAGTAAACTCCTGCACAGGACTGGCAGCCATGTCACATTAGCTATGTTTGGAGAGGCCAAAGTGTTTAGGAAAAACCATGAATCGACCATGAATAGTGAACAACACAGGCAAATTCAAGAATGTGACCATGAATACTGAATGCTGACTCTTAAATTTGAGTGTGGGGAAAAAAATCCACATTATTTATGAAAACAAGTAATGTCAAAACTAAAGGTCGCTGACCTTTGTTTTCCTTTCTTCTTCTTGACATTTTCTCAAAAACACACTAATCAATCCGACTGTACAGTCCTTCAACTTCCTGGAGATATCCCTCTCATTGTGCTTCATAAACATAACCACTGTCTGTCAAAATCCTGCACCTCACCGTTTCTGATGTGGGACACAGTCTCTGGAAAGAAGATACTAAGAGGCTAAAATGGATCCTGTGGATCCAAAAGAAGGATCCATAACTAACACTCAGCAAACACAAAAATTACATGTCTTTAATTTGAAAAAAAAAATATCCAATTTTATACTACTTTTGACATGCTAGAAATACTTGAATAAATGTAGCATTTTACGTATAAAAATTGCAACCCGAAGGAAGGCAGCAATAATTTAGCACACAAAAACCATAGGGCTATTTCTCATTGAGTTGCCATAGAAGCCTTCCCATATCCTCAGAAGAAATGAAAACAAATGAAGTCCTGCATGGTCTATTCTCTAGTAGGAAGCAGATCATATTTCCCAGATCTGTTACCAGCAGTGCTGATCTGCTCTATTCCTATCAGAGGGATGGTCAGGATCAATGATTTGAGGTTTTGCATTTTTAGGAGTTTTACTTCTCATCTTGTTATATTCTTTGTTAATTTTACAGCAGTTAGAGGCTGTGAAGGACTGCCTACTATTCTGTCAACAGTACAAGGTCCCTCGACCAGTATAACATAATACATCATCAGCTTATATGCTTCAGGCATTTGAGAAGATTAATTTTCTTCTAGTAAAATGTAGATGTAAAGTGATGCATCTTTCTTTCCTGCTTTTCTGTGGACTGTCAGTCCAATGCTAATGTCTAAAGTAACTTCATGTTGTGGTAATATATTGCATTTAAAAACCTCAGACAATGTAAAGATCTGAATGTAAAATGTCATAATACTCTTCTTCTGGGAAAGTATATTTTTTTCCTCCCTGTATGAACTGTGCAAGTGTTGAATGATGGAAACCACTTAAAAGTTTTATCTATTTGCCAGCTTGCCAATATGCAGCAAGGAGAGAGTGAATGAGCAAGTTGACAGGCATTCATGCTTGAAAGCTGTGGAGAAAAAACTCAGGGATAAAAGTGAAGGACCACAGATCACCTGTAGTTTCCCAAATTATTTTAATCTCTAGAAAATGCAACGTGAAACTCTTCTGAAATGTAAAAGTCTTTCTCAAATCCAAAGAGCTAGCCATTTGTAGTGAAAGCTTTGAATTCACTAAGTATATTTAGTCTCCCATATTTTAGAGATGGAAATTTCCAGAATAAGCCTTATGTTCTTGTGAATCTATACTCAAATAAAACCTCTTTTTTTGCTTCTACTTTTTTGAAAGGTTTATAGTGCAGAATAATATTTAATCATAGTATATAAGGTAGCAATTAGACAAAACCTTGAGAGCCCTGTATAATGAAGTAGCCAATAGTGAAATCCAGTAATTTCTAGAAATTACTTCAGAAAAAAATGAAGTTACATAAAATATATGCAGGAAAACTGAGAGGTAACTAAAGACTGGACACAACCATACTTTTTGTTTGTATTTTACATGAGTGAAGACCAAGGGAATTACCAGCAGGGCAAGCTCAGAATGTTGAACATCAGCCATCATTTAAATAAATGCTGAAATATTTATGATGCACATCTAAGAGAAGAATATACAGGGGTGAAAATTCACAGGTGGCATTGCCCTGATGATTTTACAGTCACCTGAGAAATTGTAAATAAGACGGATCAAACACACAAGAGTTTAAAGGGTAAAAATCTGCCACTTTCTGCTCTGTATAAACACTTGCTAAATATTTCAGGGTGAACTGTCAGAAAGTGACCAAATGTGCCATAGAGTATCTCAGGGACCAAAGGTTGGAAAGCATCTTTCTGGTGGATCACTTGAAAAAAAAATCAGTCTCTGAGAATCGCAGGACCATCTATTCCTACTCAAATATGTGTCACAAAAATACGTGTCATTAAATGATACACATACAGCCAGCAATTTCGACAGTTGGTAAGAAAATTACACCCTGTATGTAAAAACTATACAGGCAAAAGAGAAAGTGGGAGCAACTGATTTTGCACAATGATTTTCATTTAATTTATTAGGTTAACACACACAACTCATTTTTACTTTTATTGGGGAAAAAAAAGTGTGTGTCTGTGTGTCCGTGTCAAGGTTAAGAATTATATGGGCTTTTGGGTTCTGAATCAGGACATCATGTAAGGGATAAAATGCTTTATTCTTTCAAGTGATTAAAAAAAAGCTCAGAATGTGACTTTGTGTTTTAACTTTTGGATGCCAAATGCATTTTAATTGGGATGTTCTTTCTACTATGATTGGTCTTCTTAGCAGATGTTTTTGCTCAAGAATCAAGACCATTGGAAACCAATATGTTTCTTAGACTAGCTATGTTTTTTCTAAGTGAGAATTTTGATCTAATTGGCCTCCATTATAAAGGGATTTCCTGTTCTAAATATACTGATTTCCTCAACTGTTGTGACTATGTGTAACATATGTCTCCAAACCAGAGTATCCTCAATTACCTGTGTTCCAGAGTTTAACTTGAGAAAGCTCAAAGATCTTATACAGTTTCAAAATTTAATTCTAAAGTTCTTATTTCAGTGGGATTTCAGGGCATTTATGACCTTTCATGACATGCTCAATATGTTGCAGGATCAGGCCCTTAATTAATGCCACAAGGGAGTATTCAGAATATGAATTTCTGGATTTTGTCATTTGGGGTGTCATAGAATTGGCTCAACAATTGTAAAAAAATTCAAAACATCTGGAAGACATCACATTTCATACGGATCGTACCTACTAGATTTAGGCAGAAAAGCTCCAGCATAACTCTGTTTTTTTAAATGCTAGCTCTTTCTGAAAGAAGTTTATACACACATAGCTAAGTTCTTAAAAATGTAAAAAATCTCACCAGATCTGAAAAAGAGTTTAACAGGAGGATTTAGAACAGACTATTATGACAGCCTTGGGCATGTCATAAATGGGCCAGATTTGATATAGCAGAACAGATAGAAGGTGAAAAACCAAGATTTGCAGAAGAACTGGAGTTTTAACAAGAAGTATGAAGTGGAATATGAAATATTACATCCATATGCTAGAAAAACCACATGTCGAACAGAAGGAATGGTGAGCTATCAAAGCAGTGACTTAAATTTTGTTGGGTTTGGCAAAGCAAGTCATAATCAGTACAATAAACAGAACACTCAAATACCTAAATAACCTTTCAGAAATGTTGTAACTGCAAACAATATTTCCCTCTTGATTAAAAAAAAAAAAAAAGCAGCACCAATTCTGTTAGGCAGTATTGTGTTTTAGGTTTTTTAAAATTTGAGGGTATGCAGCATTACTACATTTTGTTTTTATACTAAGTAAAACTCTCTTGTTAACAATACCACTTGTTAAATATTTCATGAACAATATCTACACTTTTGTGGGCAGTAAGGAAAAACAAGTACAGTACATGTAGCAGCAAACTGCAGATGACTAGAAGTATCACAGATTCTACTTCACAGTATTATTTAATGAAAAATCTCACACATTATTTACAGATTTGCCTCACTCAGTGCAACACTGGAATCTTTTTCCATTCTTTTAGAACTCCTGAGGACACCATATCATCTTCAAAACTCTATTTTGTTTCAGCTCTAACAGTATGTTACACTAACCAAGATACTACCTGCAGTGAGCAGTTTAAATTGATGCTCTTCTTTTTGCTTTAATGTAAACTAAAGCTAACATAGTTCATAGATTTCAGACAGATGTTCCAAAAGAGCAGCAACAGAGCTTGCTTTAAAAGTCTCTGCAATGTGTCATTATTTACTCTAACTGCATATGACTCTAAGAATTATTACTAGTAATTACAAGCAGGTATTACCTGAGCCATAGGATGGTAGTCCTGCAAGTTGCAGCATATAAGATGTATCTTTCATCTCTGAACCTAAAAATTTATTGAGAATTTTTTTTCCTTTTGAGGAATCTAATGCTCAGGTTTACAGCAATTTATGTTTGCTGAATTTTATGTGTTTCTATGTGAAACTCTGTGTTTCTATGTGAAGCTATGTGAAAGCTACCTTTCTGTGTGCTAAAATAGAAAATCGCACAAATTGCTCACATATCTGTAAACAAATAATGTCCAAAACCAGGTTTTCACTAATCATTCCAAGTAAATTAAAGTGATAGTTTGAAAAAAAGGAGATGTTGATGGAATTGTAAGATTTCTTCACTTTCACAGAGAAAAAAGCGCTGAGTCTAACTCCAAAGGTCCAGAATACCTCTGTTCTAGCTTGTCAGATAACAGAGCGTACCAAACAAGAACATGCTGATTGTGATCCAGTCATTGGTTTCAGCTAGAATATACACAAACACAATTGTGAATTATTTTATCTGGAATGGCCAGAATACATGGATTTCCTCATTCACATTGAAGAGGTATGTTCCTCAGGGAAAGGGCACATGATCTCTGATGTAGGATCCTCACAAGAAGCCTGATTCGTATCTGAACACTAGAGTTCATGGTAGACTGAAGGTGCAGTGCCTGAAACATATGTGATGTGCTACATAAGAAACTTGAACATTAAAAAAATATAATTTTTGTTTTGTCAGACGCTGTTTCAAGGCATTTTACTATGAAGTAGTCATAATATGCCAGATTAGATAATCTAGATTAGATAGTCTAATTACATAATCTAGAAGATCTTCCATCACACACACTTCTGCAGCATGGGAGAACACCTATGCATTTGTGCGCTTGTTCTTATGTGCAGGTTATCAGTGAGTGAAGTGGCAGAGTTATCCTTGAGTTTACACTATATTTGAAAGGAGAAGGGGCAGGATTCTCAAGATAAGAGAATTTAATTGCAAGAGCAGGGCTTCATAGAAGTGTTAGTCTCTCCGTTGCAATCTGCACGACAAGCTGTACTTAGAGGGTGAGTGGGTATGTGTGAGCCACAGAGTTGCAGGTTGCTTGAATCTCCCTCTGCCTGAACTGAATAGTCCATAGCTCTAATGCCTTTTGTGATGGCTGCCCCGGTCACATAAAATTAAAGGGTGCAATTAAGGGGTGACATTAATCAGCAATTTTCTACTACTGTAGATATGCAATCCTTTCAGCAAACTTAGACATGTTATTCTTCTCTTTTTGCCATGGAATTACAGAAGGAACCTGCAGTAGCATCCTGTGCTAGGGTTTCCTCTCTATTTCCAACTTATATGGGTGCATCAGAAAAAGCTCTGCCCTGCCCATTATTTAGAGAGCATCCCTCCTGAGCAAAAGGCAGAGAAAGAGGGAGATAGCTCCATTTAAATAAAGGAAATTAGAAACGAAGTCAAGAGGTAAAAGAAAGAGTTTAATTACCAGGGCTAGAGCATTTCAAATGAGATTAAAGTTTCAGTTCAGTAACTGGAGCACAGATTTTTCTTTTTAAATTAAAATTGACAAGTGTGTAATTAATGCATTTTACATATTAAAAATACTAAGTTTTGCTTACATCTTACATTCAAGATTTTTTTGATACCAGTCTGGCAATATTTACAAGTGATGCCTATTGACTAAGGGTGATTTTCAGTGGATGCAAAGCACCCATCAACGTCTCTAAAGCAATTTCCTCAAGTTCTTTGAGTCATTTTTTTTTTCCTTTTTGCAGCAGTATAGTAATCTTGGCTTACTTCAGCTATCATTAATGATAATATCATTGCTAGCAAGGGCAATCAAGAATTCCTTAAAAGAAAAATACGACTTCTTCAATCCCATTGCTTACTATAGTTTACATTACCAGAAAGTTTAAGCTTGTAAATCTAGTTTAACGTACATCAAATTGGTTTAGTGGGGGTTGTACATCCAAAAAGCTAGATAATTTTTTATCCATTCTGCCCTGAAAATCTCTTGTGTTTCTTGATCCCTTGACCACAGGCGAAATCACAGCACAAGCTGGAGCAGGCAGTGAAGGCAGAAGCTCATTTCTGTCTCCTGCTTCATTGTGGAATGGCCTATTTTTGGGACCCAAAGGAGCTTATGGTACAGATGGCATAACAAATAAATTTTAAGGTACCCAGTATCACTTCCACTGATGTGCTGGGAAATTTTCAGCTCTCCATCACCTTGTCATTTTTTATCAGTTCAAGGAACACTGACTTCAAAGCAAAAAATCATTCAATCAAAATCAATATCAAAATATCTGGTTAATTTTTGCTGGGTTGTAAAGACCGACAAAATAAATCTGATAATTCATCTGCCAGTTTGAGCCAGGCAATGAAGCCAAAGACTAAAGGAACATTCAGCATGGTGAACTGCTAAGGAAAGCTCTTCCTCAGGTTATCCATTCTGGGGTCAATTATGTTTTTCGTAGGGCTTTAAATGCTAAGTCTGTTGCTGGCTTTCAGCCAGGCCCATTGCTGGCACCAGAGAGACTCATCATTTTATCAGTCTTGCCTTTGTTTCACGAACATTTAAGTGTTTGTGGGATATTCTTAGAACACAGAAATGATAGGTCTTTCTGGCATTCAAATCAATTCATTAATTTGATTTATTTATTTTTCCTAATAGCACAAGAGGTTTCAGCTGAATATTTATTTGGAAGGACTTGGTATATAGAGAAATGTGAGGAAAAACAAATGTTTTTGTTCCATTCAGATTAGCTGGCTGTAGCACACATGGAGAATACGCAGCTCATGTAGATGCAAAATAAAAGCCAGTATAAATGTTTGCTTTAAAGTATTCAATAAGAACTGCTAGAGGCATAATTTGTTCCTGGGGTAAACTGCTTGAGCTCTGTCTTCAATGTTAGCCACACATCTTTCTGAGTTTCAGACTGGGTGTCTTCCTTTAACACCAATCTGTAAGAACAGGGTACCATTCCAGCACATGAAGAACACAGACAGAGCAAGTGTCTATGCACGTTCACTCTTATGAAAGGATAGGAGTATTGTTTCCATCTTTTTTTTTGACAGGATGAAAGCTTAGCAGGATGTCTGCAGATAGCCCCTAGGCCTGACTTACCACATACCTTACCTTACAGCAACATGGATCTTGCATTAAAGAGAACAAAGAGTAACACAAACTTTCTACTCTCCAAGGCATCACATTTGGATCCCTATGCAAGTGGGGAGTGGGAGATGACAGAGGTAACACAGCAAGGTGAGACAATCTAGGCCCTTATAACTCCTGTAATTCAATCCTTCTAATTAGATGTAGATGTTTCTCTCCACTGGCTCCATAGGCAGCGCTGATTCACATTGTTGATGAGAAGACAGTTTCACACACTTGCTGCTGTACTGAAAGAAGTCATCTCAATAGCTTTGAAAACCAAAGGACAGCTTATTAGGGTGGCTGACTGATGTAGAGGCAGTGCAGAATTGCCCAGTATCATGCAGTTGAGCCAGTGACCTGACAGAAAACTGTGCTGTGATCTCCTAAATCTGGCAGCATAGCTCTCCCAACAAGAACCAGCACAGACCTAAATGACAGGTGCTACACAGCCTGCAGACATATCCTATGATGTGGATATCTTATTAATACAGCACTAGTGTAAATGATGGCAATAGGAAAGGAAAGAGGACAATGTGTTGCTCTTCTCCATTGCATAGCTACACCTGATCCCATGGCAATTGTTTTCTCAGAGCAATATTGAAGTGCAGTAATGTAGTAAATGAAGGTTCAGCAATGCTACGGATCTCATCGGTGTGGAAAATTCTTCTGATTTACAGACTGTTATAATGAAAGGGAAAATGTCAGCTTTACTTTTAAGAATCAACTTCAAATTCTCATGTACATAGATAGGAAAATATCTACCAGTATGGTTTGCTCCTGGAAAATACATCATCATCATCATCATCATCATCAAAGATTAATGATTAATTCTTCGAGAAAATAATTTCCACTTTCATATTTTAATAAAGTTGAAAAAGTTCACCTCAACATTAAATTATTCAAGTATTTCAATGTTTTCAGAATGAAATATGCCTTTTATTTTTTCTTTAGATATTATATTCCAAAACACTTTTCAATAATTCAATGGGTTTTTTTTGTGTTTAAGACTGAAATTCCATTTATGAATAGCTCGAGTTGTTGAGGAAAGATGGAAAAAAAAGATCACGCCAGGCTCAAAAACCAGAAGACCAATAAAAAGAAACAAAAAATGTAGTATTTCTTAATATTTGGATTTTATGCCAATGCCATGAGTGTTGGTGGTCTGACACTGTGGTTTGGCAGTCTTACATTCATTCAAATGCTAAATATTTTTCAGCTCAGTTGTGCTCACAGACATTTGTGCATATGAACGATTTGCTTACGAATAAGGCAACTCTGCAGAGATGAGAACATTTGTTCTTAGCCATAGTTATTCACATTTGATTATTTATTATTCAGTCACATATGAATAGCAATACATTCTGGAAATGGTATTGTTCCAGAAATGCTATATAAACAAGACTTCACCAGTCCCCAAACTAAACCACAAATATTTGTTGTGATAAAAACTATAACTCAAGTCTTGAAGACAATCAAAGGGAAAAGGCATGATGGCTACAAAAATGGGGAACTGAGGCACAGAGCAGTGAAGTGACTTCTGAAGCACTGAAATAGGTTAGACTGAGTCTTTTATGCCTTCATTTAGACACCTCAGCCTTGGCTTCTCAGGGTGCTCTCAGGTCTTGTGGAAGAGTTAAAGCACTGAAATGATTTAATGGACCTTTTTTTGGACAAACTGTTTCTTGTGTACTTGTCCAAAATGTGTAACTATTGACTTATATTCCTGGACTCATATGGGATAGATTAATTTTTAAGCTGCAATTTTTCACAACCAAAATGTTCTTTGAGTAGTAGAGAACTAGATATAGCTGTTAATACAGTGCATTTCATTAGGGGAAAATTTTAATTTATACAAGATTTTCTTGCAATATATCTAGAATCTTTTTATTCTGCCCTATACACTGTAATTTATTATAATTTTCCAATTTTGACTCCTATTTTCCTATTTCTTGTATTTTCCTATTTCTTGTATGTTGTCCTGATTGACACCAGAAGATTTGTGCCATACCAAGATTTCATTTAATTCAAAATTTGAGATTATCTCTCAATGGACCAATGGCAATCAAAATAGTTACTATTTATAATCTAGAATTATGCATATGTGGGATTCAGGGTAAAAAGGATACGTCCCATCTCTGATTTTAAAGGTTTTTTTTGTATGTATATATACTGTTGGCTTCTAAGACAGCACAGTCAAGACATCTCTTATTAAATAATGTGGAAGGAACAATTATTGTAACAGGTTTTCTTACATATTTGTTTCAAAAGTTCTTATGTAAATTTCTAGGCAAATGTTGGAATAAAGCAATGTAAAATTAAGACTTACTTTTGCTGATCTTAAACCAAATAGAAGTGAAATTGTCCCTTCGCATCAGGCCAGCTACACCAATGCACTTTTGATGAAACAGCAGCTGAAAGAAATTTCAGAAGGGTTCTGCATGCTGTCACTTACACATTAGGGATAATCTTTTCAGACTATTGGCAAAATGAGTTGGCCACAATCAGGTTGAGGTTTAAAATTTACATAATTCATTATGCAGTTGTCTTATGGTTTGGATTTGGTTTTGAAGAGCAAAACCATTTAAAAAATATTCATCTCTTTTGGGCTGCCAGGGGACCCTTAAGATCAAAATTTGGCTTTCCAAGTGATACGATTCATATGAAATCTGGTGAGGGTTTACAATTTTCACATTAGTAACAGTCAGTTTGTTTCCATCAGAGAGCTTAGAAACTGTCATTTTAGGTTTTTTCTGCCTGCTGGTATGTTACAGCATTCACACCTGCCAGAAAATGTCAGGATGTTTATTCCAAGAATAAAACTGTGGGCACACGTCCGCCTCTCAAAATAAATAGCACAGCAGATATATTCCGTAGTGCCTCCAATACTCACAGGCTGGAGTTAGTCATTCTTCCTGTGAGAGGGTGGCCATCAATCACTGTCAAAGGAAGCCTTCTGTCTGGAGTCAAGAACAGGGGTACTTAGATCAATGGATGAGAAGCACAAGGAGCCTGTAGGGAGAGAATATGCCTTTTCATATTTGTGAGACAGCACTGAAAAGTCTTAAAAGCATCTGGGCTTGAAGAAGGAAAAAATGCAGTACGGAGAGTCTGCTGGTTTGCCAAGCAAATCATCTTTCAGTCATAACTTTCTCCTCCCACAAGACCAAAGGGTGAATATTTTCATAACAAAATGGAAATGCCAATGGAACCTATTCAGCAATCATCTGCATTGATTTACTGGAAAAAAAGGAAATTTTTTTCTGTTGTGAGGTAGTACCATGATTTTAAGATGGTAAATGTGTAAGAAACATCAAAACTGATATTCAGAAAATAATTTAGTCTGTCAGACTTACTCTTCTCAGATGATTTCTAACAAATGTATCTACTTTCAAAATCTTCCACTGAAGTGATATAAAAATAAAAGGTAACATCAAGAAAGCTTTATAGGAAAAGGTAAGATCGCTTTATAGTGCTGAAATAGCTTTGAATTGCCTAAATTTCTGTCTCAGTCACAGACTCCTTGAGTGACCCTGGATGAGTTATTAAATCTCACTTTGCTTCAATACTTACAGAGAAGAAAATACTCCCTTTGAACTTGTTGTTTTACAAGTACTGAGGGTCAGCTAACTTGATGTAGATTCTCATCTGACAGAGAATCCAAGTGAGGAAAATGGTTGTTTCAAGCTCTGTCTATATTCAGAGCAGGAGAATAAGAAACTTCTTTGACTTTTAATAAAGTCCACCTATGGCCAAAAGGGTCATTTAGCAGTACCTGTTTTTATGCATTCACAGTTGAGTAAACTTAGGGTGACCAAACTCCTTATACGTCATTTGGTTTACGTCGTTGGCCAAAAAATTCTCTGCCTTCTCCTTTGTCCCCCATGCTGTTATGACCTTCTCCAGAAGAATTGGCAACTACTTTCTTCTTTTCGTTTCAGGGCCAAGCTCCACAGCTAGACTGTTTCCCAAGAACTAGTATAGGAAAAAACACCTCTTATGCATGACGTCATCTGAATGCAAGAAGACTACGAAGCCTTAAAGGCCCTGTATTTACAGTTCTCACAAATTCAGTGCTCTCTGTTTTTTTTTTGCTCAAATGTTTTTTGTGAGATGTCTGAAACAATATTTTTGTCAAGGTTCTGCCAGTAACAACCTCCTGACTTTCTGAACCACACCTTAGATGACAAGTTGAAAACAGGCAGGAACCATTTGGCTGCTAAACAGCTACTTATTCACACAGCAACTAAGTCCTCAGCTTTTCTCAAAAAAAAAGTTTTGAAACAGCAAGGTGCACAAAGGTCTGAATAAAGGCAGTCTAAGAACAGACAGGAAAGTGTGGTAAGGAACATAATTGTGATACTCATACCATTTATGTAATTTATTATGTTGAACTGAAAAGAATTTTAAAAAATCCCCATCAAATATTATTTTGCAAATGAGGGCCTGGAGAGATGCACCCATGAATAGTGCAGATTTTCACAGAAAGAACCTATTTCAGCAAAAGAGAGAAAAGATATCCTTGTTCAGGGCACTGTTTGGAGAAATGGAAGATTTCGGATCAAATCCCTCATGGGGATTAAAACAAAAGAGATTTAGATCATGACCTTCACATCCTAACTGGCATTCCAAGACCACTCTGCCTTCTGTCTTACTTCCTTTTCTCCTGATTCTCTGCTCCAGTCCTATGAACTCTGGCAAATCTTGACCCAAATTTACATTTTTATCCATTTCCTGCACCTTCCAGCCCCACGAATATGAGAAAGTTTCCATCTCTCTAAGAACAAATAGGAGTAGGGTAATAAAGAAAGACTGTCCATTTCCTTTGAATGTGAACCACTGTCAGAAACTATATTGCCTTCTACCTCTCTTTATACATATTTATTTAGTGCCTTCCATTTAATTAGATATAGTTTTATATAAATGCGGTGATATCAGAGCAGGGAAACTAGAAAAAGCTTACTTGGAAAAAAATCCCCAGCATTTATTTGATTTTTAGCCTTGTTAAATGCAGGCAAGGATAAATACCTCCATCACAGACCACAGAGTTTTATAAGTTTCTGGCAAACGCTGTGGGCCTTCAAAATATCTGAATTTAGCATTTATTTCTCAGCAATGAAGGGTAACCAAGGAGACACACAGTCCCAGACCGAATATCTTTTAGTAGCATAGGCTCCAAGACACAGATAAGAAGAGTAGAGAATTGTTTTCTTGTAGCCTATCAATTAATGCTACTGTGAATAGGTGATCTTAGAAACAAGCATCCTGCAGACAAAACCTAGAAGTGTTTGGTAAAGGCATCCATCAATCCAAATTTGACAACTACCAGTTTATCTAAAGATGGCTGTATTAGCTTCATCCTAAGGAACTCCAAAGAAATCTCTGAATTTCTTTGAGAAATTCCACATGACAGGAATTTCAATTCATGTAAGACTCTTGATGCTATGGGCTAGTTAAAAGGCTTTGATTTCCATCTTTTCCCTAGTTGCTTCTAGGGAAATAAAGAATCAATCTCACATAGTAGTTGGCACTTTGTAGTGCAAAAGACCATCTATGAAATGTTCTGATATGGTGTCAAGAGTGATATGAATTTTGTGGATAAAATGAGAGCAAATGACAAGCTGAGGTAAATAGTAATGACTCCAGAGTTTAGTTGATATATACACTTGGCAGTCACATACAAGTTTGAAGGATTTTTTTTGTTTAGTTGGTTTTTTTTTTTTGTTTGTGTTGGTTTTTTTTACTTTGGTCATCTAACAGAGAAACAGTTTGATCTTTTGAAATTAAATTAGACAAGCTGTTAATGAAGACTAATTGCTTTGCATGATTTAAAATATGTAGAGAGAGGCCCCTTGATCAGAGCAAGCTGTACTTGGGTTAGAACTGGGGCTAAAAAAAAAAAAGATAACTACGAGCCATTTGCGATCTTCCCAATTTGTAACCAAAGTGGGAGCCAAGATGCCCCTGAGAAAGCTGTAGCAACTCAGAAATATGCATCACTGTTCTTTTAGTCTTCCCTGTCATATAGCTTAGCTGTGCTTTAATGTTTTCCTCACAAGTGAACATGAGTGTCCCCTCCACCCCCACAACCCTCTCTTCATTGACAGAAACCCTATCCATGCTGTGCTGAAGAAAGGCTTGTTACCTCATTAGAGCCAGGAGCCAGAATCTGCCCCAGAAGCTTTACTCTTCAGGAGGTGTATTTGGGACAAGGACTGGAAGGAGAGGAGTCTGCAAGGCCAGGTTGGATGGGGCTTTAAGCAACCTGGTCAAGTGCAAGATGTCCCTGCCCATGGCCAGGGGCTGGAACTAGATGATCTTTAAGGCCCCTTTCAACATGAACCATTCTATGATTCTGTGAGTGAGAGTGGAGCTCCCATTGCTTGGCAAAGGCTAATTGAGGCATCTCCTTAAGGGGGAGGAACCCCAGCAACATGAGCAAACCCAAGTCACGATGACTTGGGTCTTCTGTCATCCTGGTGGCACATTATCAGGTTACCCCTTCACTAAAAATGTGGTCAAACATTGACCACAGGGAGTATTGACCATTCAGAGAGCTTATCCAAGGTAGAAAATTACTCTGATTTTTTCTTCTGGATTGATTTTTTTCCAGAGCCAATTCACCACCTACCAGACGCAAGGGAGAAAGAGCAGGGATGTACAGCTGGTGGTGGAGGTGGGATTTGCCACACCACTGATTTAGACGAGCTTAAAATGCTGTGGAACTGCACTCTTGAGGATGATTCGCAGCCTAGTTTCTCTATATAAAAAATAAAGGAGTCACTAGAGAGCAGTAGGCTCTGCATGAGGCGAGTTGGAGCACCTCAGCTAACTCAGCTAACAGCTAACTCAGCAGCCTGACCCCCAACACTGAAACATGCTGTTATGCAGTAATGATGTTCTGGACACACTTGGGTGACTGGAGGGTTGGGCTTTTTTCAGCAATGTTTATTGATTTAGCAAATGTGAAGGAAGGAGTGCCAAATCTGGCAATTATTAGTGACTCCATGCCGTAGCCTACTTGCAAACATACAATGTTCTGTAATATTTTCCAAAGAGCCTAGTTTAACACAGACTGATTCAACACATTATCCTCTTCACAGATGATTAGTCCTCTAGTAACTCATCTGTCTCTTCTTCCTACCTGTCTTCTTGTTCATAGCATAATTTCTAATTTAAAATACATGGATACAACACACTCCCATATGTCTGGGGGCACTCATACAGGCAAACTGTAATCATGTAACTTTATGTGCTCAGGTAAATAAAACCATCTTCCTCTGAGCTGCTGATGTAGTCATAGGAAAAGAAGCTCTTTCCAGAAACATGTGAATTGTGCTTCCTTTCTGAACCACAGCAGGAGACACAGTTACTCTCTAATCATCATATAAGAAGCCTAAGAAAACTAACTTATAATTTAGACATAGGAAATTGAGTGCACAAAATTAAGTACTTGGAGAAAAGTGTCATCAAAAATATTTTCTTTATCTGCAGAGTGAAAAAATGTTAAGAACACAAGAAGCCATGCAGTGCAAAAGGCTGGATTGTTCATTTTGAGATCACTCAATTTCTAAAGTCATAAAGTATGGTTAGGTAAAAGATGGAAAAATGTCAGGATTCCTCTGCTGCCAGGAACCAGGACCACTATTCAAATTTAAGATAAGTTGTTCTTGGTTTACTCTGAGGTTAGTGAGTAGAAAATCAGACAGTGCAATTGAAGTAAGGAGTTTGGAGAATCTTTTGCTGAATTACGGAAGTTTTTTAGATGAGCTCAGTTTCTGAAAATATGAGTGGCTGCACTTGGCTAAAGAGCCAGTGTATTTGCAGCCAGAGAAAAGTGCACACACGTTTATTTCTGGAGAACAGTGACACCTAGTGAGCATCCTGACTGAAACGGAGCATTCCCTGGGGTCTTTAAGTCTTCTAGTTGGACTGCAGCTTCTTTTTCCACTATTTGAACTACACAGTTCCTTGAACTGCATGTGCTGCTCATCTCTGGCAAGATCTAATGAACATAAACAGCAAAGTAGTTGTGACACAGTATGGTGAGGGAGTGAAGGAATGGGGTAACTTTGAAGAGGGGACTTAAGCACAGCAAGGAATGTGTAGGTATGTGGCCTGAGACAGATTTGTTGCAGTAGAGAAATAATGGTGGTAGCAGAGTTGCCTAGGCAACAAGCATCAAGCTGTCAATCAATGGCCAGGAGCTGTATCAGCCAGAAACCACAAAGTCGGAGTGGTTTATTAGTTCAGCACTTTCCTGGTAGATTTTCTGTTCCTGGACTCCTGGGAAGCTCCCAGCAGAGTGCATAACTGCCTTCTCATCCTGGAGCTCCCTGGGCAAGTAGCCATACTCACTTCCACTTGCAGTCAGATGGACTTCCTCAGACACTACTCTGAATTCATCCATGAGGTAAAGTCTGGACTCTCCTGGAGTTCCTGGGGCCTGCACTATCCTGCACTATCCATAGTGTGTGGACACATCCATGAAGGAGCAAAGATGTCAGAGCTTTGAAATAAAATACTTTCGGAACTGAAAATTCCATTCATTTTGTATTGTAGCACTGTGAATAGGTGACAAGAGGGATGATACTCCAAGGACCTGTGGACAGAGGAAAGGGAGTTGAAAGGAACTGGAAATGTCATTATGAAGGAAAAAATCTCACAGATTGCAGTGGATCCCAATATGATGTGGGGGTATACAAATCCTTTTGAGGTACATGCACAAGAAATTGGAAGTTTCCAGCACTTCATTAGCATCAAGAGAGGTGAGCTTTCACCTGTGTGATAAATAACCATTATATTTAATTCTACCTGTCCAGGCTGTAAACATCCATTTTATTACATAAATTACATATATTTTATTAGTATTATGAAGGATACTGGGTCAGATTCAGCAGGTTTTTTTAAAGCAATCTAAGAAACAGAGTTTCTGTAACAATGCTACTTTTAAAAAGCACACTTAGATTATTATATCCCATATATTCACCCACCAACATTTGAAGAAACTCAAAAATGATGATAAGGCCTAGCGTGGTGGAAAAAAAAAGGTAATTAAATCTTTACATTATGTGCTATGTAGTTTCTAAAGCTGGAGGATGAGAGGTTTATTTTACATAAATATCTTATTATATGCTTCAAGAGTTGAAATGTCATTATATATACTTGAATAGATCACTGCAACGTGATGTTTTGACCATCTTCTGTATCATGGCATTTACAGTGCTGGGGTTTTTTTTTGGCGGGTGGTTTTTTGTTTTGTTTTGTTTTGTTTTGTTTTGTTCTGTTTTTTGGTTTTTTTCCCCCTCACTGCAAATGCTGGAAGCATGCACAAATTTGGGGTAGACTTGTGCAAATATCTCAAATGTCAAGAATGGACTCTGAAGACTACCCCATGGTGTTACAGATCTTCTTGTTTTATCTAAGGGAAAAGCACAGTATGTGGACAATTCAAGGAATCTGCACCTTATTGGATAGGCAAACAGGACTACTTAGAAGAGGACTGCCGACTGTCATAACTGCACTATTACCAACACAGACACTGGCTCTCAAGTCTTGCCTGATTCCTCCCCTTGGAACAAGGGTTTTTCTGCAGAGACCTGAAGAAGAGTTTGCTGTAAGGAGGGAATGAGCTGTTATACGTCACTGGACACATGACACTGGAGTCAGACTGTGTAGCAGCCAGGATATGGGGGCCAGCCACAGTCATGTGATAGTGCTTGGAGAACAGAGGGACCAAATTTTTTTTTTTAACAAAAGATCCGTTTGCTACAACCCTGCTGCCGTGGGCATGAACACCTTTCACTTGACCAGGTTGCTCAGAGCCTCATCCAAACTGGCCTGGAACATCTCCAGGGATGGGGCCACCACAACTTCTCTGGGCAACCTGTTCCAGTGCCTCACTATACAGACAGAAAACAGTTTCTTCATATCTAACCTAAACCTATTTTTTTTCAGTCTGAAGCCATTGCCCCTTGTCCTATCACTGCTTGCCCTAGTAAAAAGTCCCTCTCTGGCTCTCTTGTAGCCCCTGTTAGGTACTAAAAGGCTGCTTGGGAGTCCCCCTAGACCCCTCTGTTCTTGAGTTGAACAACCTCAGGTCTCTCAGCATGTGATCACAGAAGACGCACTCCAGCCCCGTGATCATCTTTGAAGCCTTTCTCTGGACTTGCTCCAACTGGTCCATATTCTCCTGAGCAGGATACAGTACTCCAGGTGGGGGTCTCACAATGTGGAGTCTCACCAGAGCACAGTAGAGGGGAAGAATC
>VXBQ01001280.1:584040-641250 GCA_013400175.1 Phainopepla nitens | reverse complement strand
AGCCCAGGATATGGCTGGCTTTCTGGGCTGCACTGGGCTTCTTGTCAACAGCACCTTCAAGTCATGCTCCTCAGGGTCACTGTCAATCCATTTTCTACCCAGCCTGTATTTATGCTTGGAATTGCCCTGACCCAGGTACAATGCCGTGCACTTGGCCTTGCTGAACTTCATGAGGTCTTCACAGTCCCACAGGTTCTCAAGCCTGCCAAGGTTCCTCTGGATGGCATCCCATCCCTCCAGCACTGGGACCACATCACGCAGCTCAGCGTTGTCAGCAGCCTTGCTGAAGTTGCACTCAATCCCACTGTCCATGTCGCCAACGATGACGTTAAACAGCACTAATTCCAATACCAAACCACTAGGAATGCCACTTGTCACTGATCTCCATTTGGACATTGAACCATTGACACAGCTCCTTGAGTTGACCATCCAGCCAGTTTCTTATCCACTGATATACTATTTTGAAGTACCTACCAGAATATGATTTACTATTTAAATTTAAATATTAAGGGGAACTGAGAACATTAGAGAGACTTATTTTTTTATATTCATAGGACTAGTGAGATACACCTATGTTATTATTATTTTTGAAAAGGTCATGTTTTAGGAATGGCACTCTCCAGTTTCATACTCCCACTAAAAAGAAAACCACAAGCCGCTTCCCTCCCCTCCCTCCAGTGGGAGACAAAAGGCAGAGATTATGTGTTGAGATATGAACAGTTTAATGGAAACAGCCATGAGATATGAAAACGAACAGTAACAGAAGCAATACTAATGACAAAAGTGTACGAAGAGAGGGTGATTTCCATGCACACGTGCTCACTGGGCCCAGAACAATGAAACGCAGTGGCGGACAGAGCCTCCACACACCACACTTTTCCCAAGCATGCAAGTCATACTCACTTCTCGGAAGAGACAGTCCCTAATTTCTGCTCCCCAGCAATGATATGAGGTGCTATAGAATAACTACCTAGACAAGCCCACACAGCTCCAGGCTCTTCCTCTTCAGAGCAACTGTGGACAAATTAACTCTGGCTGAAACCAACACAGACAGCCACCCAAAGAACTTGTTTTTATAGAACCACTTTTCAGATTTTGTAAGACTTAAAGTTTCTATCCATTGATCATCTATAACTCTACAGGTTAGGCTATCTGTGATACATTACACAGGTCTGATAGGTCCTTAGCTAGAACTGCTGATCCACCTATAAGCTATTTTTGTTCCTTATGTTAAGAGAAGACTTGCTCCTACTTGGAAGAAGTAGATATTCTCCATATGGTTAGACCACACACACTGATGCTGTCTTTGTTAAAGCCTTTCCACAAAAGGATAAATAAAAATAATTAAAATGAAATAGCCATTCCTTTTGTTTTTGCTCTGTTTTTAATTTATCTTTTCCTCTTTTTATCAATTAAACAGTCATGGTTAATAAGCACAATTATTTTCCTTGCCTGTAATCATTGTCCCCTAGGTGCTGGTGAGGGAGCCCATGTGACTGGGAGAGTAGGACTAGAATCCCTGAAGTAGCATTAAGAGAAACAATTACTAAATGTTGGCCTCTCATTTTTATTTCTCCACATTATAAATTGCGGGGGGGAGTTTAATTTACTTCTTTGTTTAAATAAAATTATTTGCTTCTCAGCAAATTGGAATGTTTTTTTCAACCCACAAAGTATTTGGCATTCTTTTCCAAACTAGAATGTTTACTTTACCGTCCACAGACCTTCGTTCTTCTATTACCATCTCTTTCTGTTTCCCTGACCACTTTTTGTCTAGTCTCATGTTCTCCCCCATTGACCGCTGTACTTCAGTTTTTCCTTTTGCAGTCAGACTGAATCAGGGTATTAATGCCTGTTCTGTCTCATGGTACTTATATTCTCCTTTTCACTAATATCCTTTTCAATATTTACTTTTGAGCTTCCCTTTTAAACAGGAATAGGTATAAGAAGAAGTTCCCTGTATTCCATCCTGACACATTATGACTCCCTGCTGCCAAGAATAGAAGTTACAAGGAAATCCTCCTACCTTCACAATAAATCATATACTTTTGGTCTGATGGAATGGCCCACGAGCATTCCAGCCAGCAACTAGAATGGAATAATATTCAGGGCAGATGAAATTTTGAGGGAATTTTGCTTCCAACTCAAAACAAACAGCAGTTACTGCCTCCAGAAACCATTATGAACACACAGCCAAAATTTTAGTTCTTACAACTTCATCAAATTTAAATCAACATTTTACAGTAACAACAATTGATTCATGGTGACATCAGAATGGTTCTTACATTCCACTGAAAATGTGGATATATTAGAGATAGTATCACTTCAATGGGTACCTCTTGGCATTACTAGGTAGAGGCAAGTTTGTTCCAATAGAATTAGAGAATCTCTTTAAAAGAAATACAGAAAAATTCATATAAAATTTAAAAAAATTATAGGAAAAGCTGGAGAAGAAAAGCACTCTCTAGTGGAGGATGCCACTGGAGTGGAGGATCTTATACACTTAGAAATTGCAGATGTTCTGAAATTTTTATTTGTGCTCTCTTATCTAAAGAAGAAATTGTGTTTTATTTCTGAATCATAACACTTTCAACTCTCAACAAAACTATGTGCACTTGGGTATCTAGGCTTGCTAGGAAATTGTCATACAGTTCTCAGAATTCATAAAAATACTTCCAAACCTGTAGATTGAAACTTGAATAATGTATTGCTATAAATAATTAATTTTTTAAAATGCACACACTAGATTTTTATCTCTTTGATGATTCCTTTATTGCTTTCTTTAAAAGGAAATTTAACTCTAAACATTATTTAAATATTATATCATACATATTTTATATGTATTATTGAATATATTAATTTATTACAGGCTGCTGCTTTCCAGTTTATACTTATAAAAAAAGCAGGCAAAACCCTTCCTATCCCCCCAAACCATCACCCAAGAAACAGTATTTTTAATAAGAAAATATGTGCCTTCATTAAAGATTTAGGAGTATGCTGCAAGTTCATAAACCCATACTGTTCAGCTTATACCAATTCACTGATGTGAGACTGGTCTTTCTTCCAGAATCATATTAAGCAACATAGCTAGCATCTTCCTGATATTATTCATTTACCCATCATCTGTCCCAGAGGGAATTGTCTGAAAGAGATTTTAGAACAAATATTATGTGTGTTATTCTGTTATTCAGGCTTATCCTGGATAAGGGAAGGTTGAAGAAACATGCCCTAGACTTGGAATGAAAGCAAATCAGCTTTTGCTCTAAAATAATCCCTGTGGAATTTCATTTCATGATTTTCACAGGCCACTGAAAAAGGCTGTTTTTAGGGCACCCATGAACTTCAGGGGGTTATCTGTGTGTAAGGAACTGTATGAGTAAAAAGGTGAAGATCTGGTACTTTAAAACAACTATCAACCTTTTAAAAGATATCTAGAGCTACAGATAGAATTTATCCAGAAATTTAATCAGGCCCACTTGAGATGTCTTGGGGTTATCATGTACCTTCTCCCTTAGCAAAGGCATATATAACTTCACATGAACAGCTAACAGAGTCCTATCAATTATCTAAACTTTCCAACTAGAGCAATTACTTTGATCTTACAATTAGAGTATGACATGTGCCTAATAAAAAATTAATCAAATGATACCCTGAAGAAAAATAATTAATGAAAAAATTCTTCTACCCACTGAATCTCTGAACAGGGTTAGGCTGAATATTAATTATACAAGATGTTTACTTGTTATTTGCTGAGGATAACTGCTATGACTCCTATCTCTTAATGTTCTGTGAATGTCAATTAGATACTGACAGATGATAGTCTCCTGTTCATGTTCTTTTCCTCCAGCTGATGGCTCTGCAGTTTCTGACGCACTGAAACGTCCTCTCCTGTTGAAAAAATATTCCAGAAACATTGTGTGAAAAGCCAATGGGCAACAAAATCAGGCAAATAAAAAATCAGTAAAAACTTTTTGATTTAACTGAACGTTAAATCAGTGAGAGAGACGACTAGCAGTTTAGTCTTAAGCCAGGATGAGAAAGACACCTTTGCACAAAATTGCATATTCAATTAATAAGATTTTGACTGATTTCTCTTTTATTTCGTATTTTAAAGAATGCTACTCTTCTTGAAATAGAACATCAAAGTAAATCATCTGAGGCTAAAATTGCAAATGGTAAAATGCCCAGATTCCCACATCTTATCTGAGCCTGACTTTAACCTAAAGCTGACATCCATGGGCTTGATCAGAGTTGCCCAGATTTTGATTAATTTATCTTTACACAAATTTAGTTACTTCTGTTTTGAAAAGTTCACATTTAGCATATAAATAGTACTGTGCAATTTACTTTAGTTACTGCATTGTTTAGAGATGCACTAGTTATTAGTAAACAAGAGTAACTTGCCTTCCATATTTAAATTTGTGTACACATAGGCATATATGTGAGTATTTTACCAGTATTTCATGAGAAAGGCATATCATATCAAATTACTTTGACATAAAATAACTGACTATACACATAAGTATATGTCAAGAGAGAATACTCCTAGCCTTGACTAAAGGTCTTTTAAAGATAATCTGAAACTTCTTTTTAGAAGTCTTTTTCTGGCTGTGTTGTAATTTAAAGCACCTGACTTTATAAATCTTGATGCTCCTTGTAGAATATTGGAGGATTATAACTTTACTACCCTATGGTATGAATGGCATAAAAGAGAGAAGAACTTGAAATCTGAGAAAATGATGACATGGTACCTGGCCTGTTCCACATACTTGCTTTGAATGGACCTGGACAGAAAGCCATGGCTAAATCCATTTGCAAGTACTCATGTATTTGTTAGATACTCAGTACTGGTTAGGACTACATCAGGTAGTAGACCTTACAGGTCTCATTTAGTATTTAGCTGCTCATGCTGCAGATTAAGAGTTGTCAGCCTTGTGTCTTTAACAGGCAGCCTTTAGTCAGGTATGCCTGAATCCATTTGATTCTTTCCCAACAGTCCCATCAAACAGGAGTGAACTGTTTCATCTGAGCTATAGTCAACATCTTCAGTAAAATTAAAGAAAAAAGTTATATAAAAATTATAATATGGTCTTTCGAAATTCTGAATAATGGTCTTGAAGTTCCTGATCTACATACATAGTCACAAATTACTAGCTCAGAGACTAAAATATCCTTGCATCCTCTCTCTTCCCCCCTCCTCCTTGCTATCGAAGTTTTTGTACTCGCAGCTGAGTCAGTGTCAGTTTTGCATGTCTGTATTAGAGATTATGCCAAAAATACACTGGAGGGTCTCAGACCACATTAGAAGGTTGTAATCCTATATTGACAATACTCATTAGGGAATATGATACATTTGCATCAGTGCAATAATGACTTGGCCCACTGGCAATCTCCCAGGACATATGCTGTTCCTTGACATATTTCCTATAGCAGTTACCTTTCTGCACTGTGTAAAAACAAGTCCTCTTCCCATCCTGGCAATATCATTCAGTGTGAGACTTAATTGTACATGCCATGAGCTTTCCTCTGCAGAGACTGCTGTATATTCACACATGCACTCACCAAAAAGTAGTTATTTTTCTGATTTGATCTTATGTCTCCAAAGAATCCTCTGATCTACACATATAACCTCCTCTTCACCCCTCCTCCTTCTTCTCCAACCTGTTTTCATTTATTAAAAAACACTACTTCAGTTTTTTTGCTGAAGCTTGTCAAGGGACGAGAGATATAAGGATCCTTATTATTCCTGTCAGACAAATGCGTGATTCTCTCTCCATCAGATATATTCCCTGCTTGATAATCTGCGTATTGCTGCTTCTTAAACTAAAGATCAGTTTTGAATTTGTCTTTCATTGTTTTGGCTTCCTCTTAAAGCAATTTGTCAATGAAAGCCTAGTGCAAAATGATGCCTAGACAAGGAAGATGGTTTTGTCGATGTGACAGGAGGAAAACATCAAGAACTCTACCATTTAGACCAGTCTCTTCTAATTGTAACCAACATCAAGTGTGACTTCTCAGCAGCATGTTCAATATGTCGCATCAGAAGAGATGAAGGTACTATGGAAAAAATATTGGAAAGAATCAGCCATATCTCACACCATTTACCTCGCTCAGAATTATTGCTAATATTCAGCATTCAGCTGAACATTTAGTTCAGCTCTACACTTAATACACTTTGTTGAACCAAGTCACACACTAATTATCTCCACTCTGTTAATACAGTGTTCTATACGTGGAAATAAATTTAAAAATTAGTGAAGGCAGAGAATTCAAACTGATGCAACATCTTTTAGCTTACTTTCTGTGTAACAACTTCCCACTCCATAGTAATGCTTCCATTTTGCATTGACAAAACTGTCTTTTAAGAAGGATGCATTGATACAAAATTCAGCAAATTATTTAGTCTAGTCTTAGTTTCCCGTTCAATTCAGCTTATGCATGAGTTGGAAGCTTACATGTTTTCTTGGATGTGAGCTCAAAACAGTATCTTAGGACATTTCCCCAGTGGAAAGTAATTTCCTTAACAGGGTAGTAGTGAGTCATGTGGTCTTTGTGCCTTAGGGCTCTGCAAGTGAGGTGAGTAGATATTGCTACAGCACTCAATCATATGAAACCGCAGCTGCCTCATCTGTAACCACATGGGGACAAATCAATACCATTAGCTTCAGTGAAGTTATCCTGTTGACATATTTGACCCTACATCCTTACCTAGAACACACAAGGGTAAGGACTTGTGAACAAAAGATTAAAAAACTTCAGAGGACTGAAAGTAAATTTTTCTTTAATCTCTCCCTAGGAGTTGGCTAAATTGTAACTGGTATTGTACAACTCACTGAGGGAAGTAAATATAGTCTTCTACTTGTTTTTGCTATGTGTGTACCTCTGAAGCCTGGGCATGTAGGAACTGAGGTTGTAGGGGCACAAGTGGGGTGCACCACACAGACAAGACTTATTTCTTTCACTTCTTTTAGCTTTCACTTCTACTAGTCAGGACTAATAGGATTAAACTGGAACAGGATGTCCTGTAATTTGTATATATCCACAGCAAATTATCATCACAGCAGAGGAAGCAGCAGAAATCTCATGGCTTAGCAGGTCATCTGAGGCACAATACTTACAAAAGATATGACTGAAATGACAGGGCTAAATTATCGCTCCTTGTTCAAAAATCCCCTTGATCATATTAATTCCCCGTTTCCAGAAGAGCTCAAGACCATGTGCTGTCTTCCAACCCAAGCCTTGTGTCACTTATATAGCTGTCAAGCGAACGACCTGAGTGCCTATACGTGCGTGAACAGCCGTGTGGGGGCTGGCAAAGGAAGCTCGTTTGCATTTGTACAGTCACACATGCAGTTGCATCTAGATACCAGGGCCTGCGCAGTCCTTCCCATCTCCATATGAAGAAAATTTCTGCACAAAGGCTCATTTAAAACCAGTTAGAGGCAAGCAAGCTCTGTCGATTTCCTTAGTTATTTTTTGCTTAGGGTACATCACTTCAGCTGCAGACCTGACCACGCATATACATTGCTTGCCATATCCAGTAATAGGCTTCTGTAAATGGATCACTTGCTGGGTGACACAGCTACCACTGCCTCTCATGGTTGCTTTCCAGCAAATCTTTTCATCAATTAAACTCAACTTTAGAAAATTACCTTGTTGCAGGGCTGCTTCATGTTTGGCCTCTTTGCACTGCTCTCTGATACTCATGTAATCAAATTCCCGAAGTGTCTCCTGAGTAGGTGTTGCATCAGCCTGGTCTGAACCACTGCCTGGAGTTCAGTAGTTATTTCTTTATTTCTGTATCAGCCGTAATTCTCACTATGCAGTTTTTGCAAACTGCTAATTTTACAACACGTGTTGCACAACACACTGAAGAGGAGAATTAACTGAACCTCACGCATAAACCCACACATCGCCGAAGTCCTCCCAGACATGCCCAAACTCCTGAGATCGCCTCCTCGGCGCTGCAAGACCGGGGAGCTGCAATCTTCACCGTTCCGCTGCAGCAGGAGGCCCGAATGCTGCTCCAGCTGGAAGTCGAGGAGGAAATCACCCGCCGCCCCGCATTCTCGCCTCCTCCCCGAACATGCCACTGGAGCTGGAGACCTCTCTTTTTGCCTCTCCTATCAGACCTTGCGGCTCCCCGCGGCTATTGCGCGACCCCATTTCCCGATGCCAGCCGCGGCTGCATCCCGCCCGTCCCGCCGCCCCGGCTCGCCCCTCGCCTCACCCGCCCCACGAGGGGAGGCAGGTGAGGGCGGCCGCCCGCCCGCGCGCCCGCCCGGCGTTGCGCATGCGCAGCGCGCTCCCAGGCATGCTCACTGCCGGGGGCGGGGGGAGCGGGACGCGGTGTGGCGGCGCTGCCCGGCTGCCCTCGGCTCCCCTCGGCTCCCCTCNCGAGTCCGGGCCCCGCCAGCCCCGGGGGCGGCGAGAGTGCCCGTCAGCACCGCGGACAGCGGCGACCCCGGGCGGGCGAGCCCCGCCGGGCGGCCGCGCTTCGGCCCCGCATCGCGAGGACCTGGCCGCGGGCTACGACAGCGAGGGAAAATCGGGAATCCCTATATTCCTTCTTCTTTATTTATTTATTTACTGGTGAGGAGGCATCGCTACTTGTATGTGCTCGTAGCAGCAGTGTTTTTAGAAAGGGAAATTTCAGCTGCGACAGCAGCAGGCATTTCGGCTGTTAGCGGTGCTAATAAATCCTCTCTCTGCTTTGCTGGCAAAACGTGTGCCTCATTCAGAAATGCAGTGAGCAATGAGCGCCCTAGTACGTACATGAAGTTCCACTGCCAGTTTCGTTCCAGTAGTCAGAGCCTATATTTCTGGCATAAATCTCAGGTTTCCTTTAAGCTGTGAAAAACTGCTCATCGTTCTGAGCCTCCGTTTGTCCTATGCAGAATGCAGCAAATATTATCTGAGGAAGGAAATAAAATTTGGGGTAATTGTACGATTGAATTAAGTTCTCAATTAATAAAGTTGAAGAGTTTCTTTGTTTTGTTATTTATGACAAGCGTAGCCACTTCTGAAGTAGTAAATGGCTTGCAAGTTCCATGAAGTTTAATTAGGAACTACAATTAAATGTGCAGGTAGTGATTCTTTTGGTCCTGGGAATACTGTTTTTTGGAGAGGTTTTCAAGATACAACAAATTTGCATTGTCTTACTGCGGAATCATTAAAAGGAGCAATTGAACTTCATTACTCTTAATAAGGAAGAACTGTATTAACATCCCAAATAAGATCTATTATGAAAAAAACTGCTGAACTGCCTTTTTTTTTTTTTTAACAGTTGTCAAGAGAAATAACTTGGTCTCAGTTATTGGTATTTTATTGCCCTGTAACATTAGGCTGCACCTTATAAAACCTATGGAGATTCTTTCCTGTAAATCTATAGTTAGGATGCTCATGCTTTTGCCTTATATTCATATGTGCAAGAGATTATTGACTGAAAGATGGGACCATTTCGTGATCTATTTTAATAAAAGCCTTAAGCTGCTTTTAAATTGTTCTTTTACAACATGTATTAAATTGACCATCTGTACAAAATTAGAGTACAGCCTCTATTTGACATAACATGCCGTCTAATCTCAGTATATCCTCTATTAACAGTGCAATTTACATTAGTTTTGTTGGGCTTCATTTTTCTATCCTGCTAATGGAAACTGTGTATATATTCTGCTAGTAAGCTGTTCACTTTCCTTACTAAGTTCTACTAGTTTCATTAAGTTACCGGGGATACTTGCAAAGAGAGCTTGATCTTCATTATGCAAATGTCTCAAATCATAAGTAAAAGAGAGGAAAATAGATATTTATATGGTGCTAGTTTTTTGCCTGAGTAATCATGGAAAATAATTATTTCAGAGAAGATGAGGGGGAGGATGTACAGGAGCTGAATTCAGCCTTTGCAGGGTTGAGCACAGTTTGCACTGAGCACAAGAGCTGTGCTTCCTCTTAGGCAGGGCTGCATACAACTTGCTCTTGTTGGAAGTCATTGAAGATGTTACAACAATGAAATAACAAAGGAAGCTTAACATGCTAAGATATCTCTGTTTCATATGAAACAAGTAGAAAATTTGGTCTTACACAGGCTACCACTATGGACGTCTTTTATGAATAGCCCAGACTTTTGAATTATTTACAAATCAAATTATGATTTTGAAGCTTTGGTTCATGTGAAATCACAAGATGCATTCTACTTGCTAGGTCACAAATTATATCCCAAATGTCAATTTTTGTGTAATGTGTTGGAAACTGCTTGGCTTTTTGTTCTGAGGCTGAGTTTCTATGAGGCATGTTTCTAGAGAATGCTGAAGACACTGTCAGTAGATATTAGGAAAAGCTCCCTTGATATCAGTTGGTGGTAATAGATTCTAGAGAAAACATAATTCTGCATTTACTTCCACTAATGCTACAGCAAAAGGAGTTAACATGTTTAGGTGGTGCTCATATAGCAAATCTGGTTTCCTATGGAACTATGATTCTACTACCGTTGTTGTAAAATGTTCTACAAAAAAAAAGGAAATGTTCTTGTCAAAAATGTGATCAGGGATTTTCATGTGCTTAATAAGGTACATTTTACTGAGTTGACTTAGATACTGATTCCAATATAGCATGGCAGTCATGTTATCAGAAAATTAAATATGATTGTGCTATTGGTACATGCCTATATTGCTACTTAAAATAAGACACTTATGTGTGCATCTCTGAAAACAGAATTAGGCCCTTCTGCTGAGTGCAGCAGGTGAAGTAATCAACCTATATAGAGCTTGCTGTTGCAGGAAGACCTAAATTTGTAGTGAGTGATTACAGGTCAGCATGAACCTTCCACTTACATTATGCATTGCATGAGAGAGTGCATGACAGCGTAGGTTATACTTTCTTTTAGTATGTATGATCTAATACACACGTTCTTGCAACAAAAACCTAGTGTCTCCCAAGGTGACTAGGAAGCATTGTCTCTTTGTAAAAGAATAGCAGGTAGTAGGAAAATCACAAAGCGATGCATTAGACTAACTCATAAATAGAGAGCCATTTGAGTCATGCACATTACTCAATTAATTACCTCTTTCACCTCATTTTCTGTTTTAGCAAATTTTGTTAATAAAATTTAAATATATGATTAATTAAGTATCCAGTTACTGGAAATTTGTGGGGGGAAAAAGTAAATCTGTAATTCTGTGAAATAGATGAGGAAAACCAGCCTGACTAGCAAAAACTTACACCATTAACAATCACAGTATCAGTGCATCACCTGCCTTGCATTAAAAACCTCTTTTTAAGAAAAAAAGCAGCATATTTGCTTTTAAGATAAACAAATCCTGGTCCTGCAAAAGCAAAAAGTTAACAACTGATTATTTGGTCAGGTCATCTAAGTCATGGTTTCTTGAGAAAGGCCTTACTTTCTTGTAAGAAGAAGCTTCCTAAGTCTTCTATTACTTCATTTTATTATTCTCTCCATGAGTGAAGACATGCATTGCCAGCCTTAAGTCAATATGAAACGATCCTGGCCTGCTAGCCTTTTCAGAGGAAGTGTGTAGATCTTTGTCTCGACCTCTTGATGGATCCATTCTTCCAGCCCCTCAGCAGAATCACTTCAGAGTAGGAAATAGTGGCATTTTATCTTTTTTGGGCAATGCTGTAGTAGCAGGAGGATTGCTTATATCAAAACCAAAGCTTCTTTGACCACAAACTAACACTCCTTTGGTAGAAATGTATGTTATAAATATGCTAGACTGGTTCTCACACAGCTCACAGACCGTCCTTACTAAGCTCTGCTGAGTTCAGCTTTCCTGCTCAAGGTGCAGGAAATGTGTCATGCACTGTGTGATATTCTCATGGTTGGAAATTAATCGAGTCCACTGCAGTTTCTACTTAGATGTTGGGCAGGCCTATTTTCTATGAAATGCACAAGCTCTGTCACAAAAGTAAGAGAATCTGGACACTACTTTTTGGGGTTGAGATGAGATCTGCACAAAATGCATTTGCCATCAGATCCATTTCAGTAACCTCATACTAATGAATGAATAATTCTAGGTTCTAAATACATTTAGAGTGAAAGTGAAGGAGCTATTGATTTAAAAAATGAATAAGGATGCTGCTTCATTACACTAACATAATCTAAATGAAGCTGATTCTTAAAATTGCCTTCTTTAAAAACCCATTGCTGGTCATGAGTGGGTGTTTTTACTAGAAAAGACTTTTCAGTCTTTTATTAGTAAGACTCATGGATAATCAGAGGGTAGTCATCTGTCTCTTCAAAGGTTCTGGTGGGGGGAAAAACAGTTTTATAATTCAGTATCTGACTTCATATTTTTGAGGAAGTCTTTAGTTGAAAAAGAGACTCATCATGTTTTTACATGTGGAAATTCTTGATATTCATAATTTTAAAAGACATCATCTTCCATGAGAGATTTATGTTCAGTACATCCATTAGGAAATTATCAATGTTTGTGGTCTTGGAATCTCTGACTAATTCAATTTTTTGTATTATAAAGAAGACTGAAACCCCTTAGACAGTGAAGGCTGGTTCCAGCTTCTCTGGAGAGCAAAGTAGGAGAGTGGCTGAAAGTCCATGAATTGGGCTCTTGGGGGACTATGTCTCTCTAGAAGGAGGCTAATGACATAACTGCATAGCTGTGTTTGATGGTGGCCCCCCCCTCCATAGGTGTATTACAAGGATTGCTGTGGAGAATGAGATAGAAACATAGGGCTCTTACTCCATAAAGAACGGTCATTGTGATGTAGGGTTTTCAGCATGGCTTCAGAATAAATACCTGGAGAAGTTAATAAGATCTGCTCAGAAATCATCAGTGGTATTTTTTAGAACAATACTACTAAAAAAGAAAGTCAAAACTTTAAGGCTGGAATTGACTTCCCTTTACACCAGCTATAGATTTCCATGGAGATACAATATATTTCCTTGAAATACTATGTATTTACATCCATCTTATGCAGAGCAGAATTTATCTGCAACCTTCAATGGAAAAATGAGTTGTCACAAAATTAGAAAATTAATGCATCAGTTTCTCACACCTTCTTGAAAAAAAAAAAAAATCTGACATGAGTCTATATGGTGCATTAGTGCCAAGGCATAAGTATGGCAGAGTACTTAAGTGCCTTTGGGACCACAAGCTCATCTCTTAATTCACATGAGTAGACCTAGTGAAATCGATGGTCTGTGGTATCTAGTTTCAGTATTGATGTATCAGGCAACAGGCTCATGAAATGAAAGTGTCTTTTTGGAAAAGATGCCACTCATATGCTTAATCTAGATTCACTGTAGCTGTGGATATTTTCGGCCAGGGCATATTTTTTTCCTACATAAAAGAACAAATTTAGCAAAAATGAATTTGCAGTTGTTTCTATTTTCAGCAGATTGCATATTAGAAAGGGAAAAAATCCTTGCAATCATCTCTTTTCCCTCCCTCCCTCCCTCCCTCCCTCTCTTGTGTGGTACTCCCACCCTCCCTCAGTGCTGCTGCTCCACCCTCACCACACATGCATGTCTGCATGCACTTCCTTGCTCTCACAGATACAAACACATGCATAAAGAATCATTTCTGTACTTGCTCTATACCTGTATATATACATACATTTTTTATATACACCTGTATATATACATACATTTTGTACTACTTGATTTTGTCTGAAATTTTTGGTCAAAAGCTCTGAACATTGTGTTTAGGGGAAAATCAAAATATTTTTCTGAATTTTTACAATTGTCCTATCGTATTTTCCTTGCTTAGCTCTGGTGTAGTTTATTTGCTCTGAATTTTGACATATCATGAGAACTGTTCCTCTGCTGGAAAAGGCCTGGCCTTTGTTTACTGGACCTAGCTAGGAAAGCACAGAACCCTTCCTATGAAAGAGTGTGACCTAGTAGTCCTGTAATGGGATGTTGCCATTGCTAGTAGCAAAGCTGTAAGCTTTGTCCTGATTTTGCAAGGCTTCATGATTGGGATTTGACATATTTAATATTAAATCTGACTTTTGCTTGTACCCTTACTGGTGATTTTTTGACCAATCTCAAGCATAGTTGTTTGGGACACCTGCTCTGTCCAAACTTCCTTGACCTGCCTGTTTTGCTTAGCTTAGCTTTGATAGCAGTTTTTCTACTTAATCAAGCATTTATATCTGTTTTAATCTATTTTTTTGGTGTGGTAAAACTATAGTCTATACAGGAGCAGTAGCAAAGGCTTGGTAGAACAGCAGAGTCTTGAGGAGTGGAGCCTTCAAGAAGCTCCACTCTTCAGGGAGTGAAGGAGTTTCATTTAGAGGAGTGCAGGTGTGGGATGATAAGAGATGGGGCACAATCTTGCCACTGAAGACTCCATGCTATAAAAAGCTCAGTAAAGGGTAAAAATGCAGACCTGGAGCTTGAGAAAACTGATTTTAGGCATTAATGAAGAGAACAAAGAGATCATATCTAACATTCATATGTAGCACCATTTACAGTAAGTTCAAATATGAACTGGAGCTGCAGACCAACTCAAGAAAGAGTTAAGTATAAATGCGTGTTAGAAAACACAGGTATATGTAGCTTCCTAAGAGGAAGGAAGATGAGAGGAGGAAGAAAAATCCATCAGCATGAACACCATCTCCCTCCTGGTGAAGGACTCCAGGTGCTGACAACTGCTCATAGCAACGCCCATCACTGACACCGGTGGGAAACAATTGACCTGCGGACCCAGAGAAGCATGGAGTTAGAGTAGCACCAGGGAAAGAGATAGACAATTTAATTGTACTATTCCTATAATTGTGACTTTTTCTGTATTCCTTGTTTTTCTATACAAGTTAGATCTAAACTAACAATGCTTCTTGAATTAGTTTGTTAAGATTTCACTATGCTCACAATAAAATCTTGGCTTCATTTACATGTATAAGGTGTGCTTCATCTTTGTTTATAAACAAGACTTTGAAAGTAACAGAGGAATTCCTCTACCTGAAAGAGAAGCTATAGAGTGGCATGCCTGATCATTAGGTCTAGCAGCCTACTTTGGGTAAAGAATAGCTTCATTTGTGTTGCTCTAACAGGTTTTGGCTAGAGCAAAACAGTGGTGTGAAGGCTTGTGTTTTGGCTTTAGTCTCTGAATGATGGTAACCATCACAGCCTGCGAGTCCCTCTGTTATTTATGCAAAGTATTTTCCTACTACTTTGTTGTCAATTCAAAACTTCATGTATTACCAAAGCAGAAAGTGGATTAGTATTTTTTTCATTTCAGGTTTTCCCGGTGTACCTCACAAAAGCACTTTTGAAAGTATGTTCTGTTGTTCAGCTAATGTTCAAGTAATATTTTAGCCACTGTTTTAACTGCATTTTATTGGCAATAATTTTTGGTGCTAAAGTTCAACAGCAGTTTATGTTTGGCTAAAAGTGCATAACTTTATCCAAATGAGATTTAGATTTGATTGATGTACGATTTTGCTGACTGTAAGATCACTGTTAGCTAGACAGTACAGATGCAAAGCATATTGCCTCCGGAAAGCTTTTGTTTTCATTTTTACTTTCACTATAATTTAAAAGTTCTATACTTTCTATAAGATGTGTTGACTCCTTTAATACGTCTGTTGGTTTGTTTCAGTTTTTTCTTAGTTTTTTTTCTTTTCCCTTGGTAATGTAGATGAAATAGGGATAAAACAGTAGATTTTGTGTCTATTGAAGGCAAAGCCAGAGGAAGGTCCTTTGCATGCATCAGAAAAGACAACTTTCACAGCCAAGAACAGACAGAAGTCTTCTAAACCTACAGCAGTGTTTGTGCTGTGTCTAGAATTACCAACAGTGAGCATTTCCCTCAGTATCATTGCCATTGTGACTCCTGAGAGTTAGAACCATGCTCATAAATGGTCAGCATGATAATAAGCATTTTGACATTTAAGCATTTTTTTTTCTCCTTTATGTTGGCCCTTGTACAGATAAGAGAGAGCTGCAAACTCTGCTCTGAATGAGAGTCTATTTCTATCTCAATGTTCTAAAAAGAGGCAGAGAATGAATCTCCCAGCTGTGGGAACCTTCGTGTTATTGGAGAGGATTGCTCATTGGTCTGCATAAGTACATTGACCTGCGTCTCACAGTGACTAGGGCAGCTGCTCAAGAGTTGATAAACCATGGTGCAAGAGATGATAAAGCCAAACCTGTCCAGTCTGGGGCTGATTTATAGGTTTGAAGGAAGTTTGTATGGGACAAAGAGCTTCTTGCAGAGTGCTGAACCAAACAGAAAGGAAAAAAGCATGAGAAGCTCAGGGTACAAAATTGAATTACCAAAATTTGGTAAGTATTTTTGTTACTGAAAATGAGAAATTACTTGGCAAAAGCATTAAGTACTGTAACTCAAAGTGCATTTAAATTTAATTTGTCTTTGAAAGCAATCAGTCAAGTTTCAGCCTGTTGTTCCCTTATGAAATGAGTCTACATTTTATGCATTTTTCCCTTCAATTTCCAGCTTTTAGCATAAAAACCTCAAGCTGCGTAATATACCAAATTATTTTTAACTATAAAAAGACTTCAGTGTTATTATAGTGCTTGAGTATTAAGTGTGAGCTTTAAGTAGTATTGTGTATTTAAAATATATGCACTAGGTGTCTATATGCATTTGTGTATTTTACTTACTTGTCAGATAGAGCACAGCACTTTTGTCAGTGGATTTGGGGTGGTTGCACTGCTTGCAAGTAGCAAATATTCAGGTATATCTCATTATAGAAAAATATGACTGTTCAGGAGCCTAACTTATTACCAAATTTATTCAGATTAAGATAAATAACAAGACTTAAAAAATTACCTCAAGTTGTTTTTCCAGACACACATCATTGCTTTAGACACCATTATCGTGGCACTATCGGGTTACGTCCCACTGGGACTTCTCCTTTTCCAGTCAAATAAATTTCTGGTTTCTGGCTGTAGAAGATGTTAAGGGGGAGGCATCCAGATTGAGTGGCTTTTGTGTTGTTGTATCATGGTAAAATTATTTAAAGGAGCCAGAGGTCTGAGACTCTGCTATGGGAAACCTGGGCCTGAGCTAGCAAGGAAAACTTGTCTGACCGAGAGTGGGGTGAGTCGGGAGTCAAGTCATCGTTTCCTTTGCAAGGATGTGAGATAAAATATCTGTAAAGCTCTGATATTTTAATGTTTTAAGAAGATAAAAACCATGCTGCTGTGTTACTGGCTGATTAATGGATCTGACTATCTTGAAGTTTTTTATCTGTCTGTTTTAGCAAAATTGAAAGTATTTGGGAATTGGGAGTCTAACAATTTTCTGGCAGGTTGCTTTGAGATAAAATGTCAATTGCCTGAAACTATTCAGACAGTGAAGACAGTCTAAGAAAATTTTAGGTTTTCCTCTATCAGGCAGAGGCCAACTGGAACAATCCAAGGTGCCCACAACAGCCAGCACATCAGATTTACTATTTATTATAGGCTTTCCTTTCTGCATATATTATGCAACTTTGTAGTGTGAGACAGGCTCAGAAGCATGTGCTATCTAGCATTTTTGTGATTTACCCGTCGGTTTTCATGAGGAAATTTTGTGCTTCCCATATAATGGGATGATGCATATATTTAATATGGAATTCTACTGTCCCATTCTCCATCAGTCTTCTGTAAATTAGATTTTTTTTTCTCTTTTTAGTTTATGACAGAAATAGTTTTATCTTGTATGTTTGTACAGACAAGTAAGAAGATCAAGTGAACGCATACTTTGAACCATTAAGCAGAACAGTTGGATTCTGCAGAACAGGGAATTTCATAGAGATTTGTCCAATCTTCCTTTCAGGAGGATGGCAAATGGTGGCAATGATAGAATTACTGAAACTAGTACAAGCAGTGAAGATGTTCAGATTTGGAAAGTATGCATTCTACATCACCCTGGAGCTTTTTGTTGCATCTTAATAGATGTAGTGTTATACTTGGTGGAGGTTCTAGAGGCACAGCTCCAGGGATTGGAAATGCAACTAAATCTGAGAATATCTGGAAAGAAAATACTGTTGTACAGGAGCAGCTAAACTAAAGAAGGGGCTTACTGTGTATGAACATGTAAGCAAGGTCAAGACAGGCTTTCTTGTTAAAAAAATCTAAGAAAAAGCAGTAGCATATGGAGGAGCTGCAAGAAAGGAAAAGTTAACCTCTAGGTAAAGAACAGAGGAAGAAATAGCAGTATTCATCAGGAGCTGAAACCTAATAAAGAGTGCTGACTAGTCACTACATTGTACGGAAGAAGAACTGGAGGGTGGAATGAACAGTTCAGGTCAGTACAGAGTCACAGTGCAGCTTCTGTTACTGAAGGGAGTTGGAATGGTTATTACATGAAATGATCTGCATGAAGGAAGGACTGGTTGTTTTCTAGGAGCAAAAGTACACACAAACATGCTGCTCAGAGAAGTTCTGATGTGGGTTTGAAATTAACCATTGATTGTTTTTCACTTCAGAACAAATAAAATTTCCCTTGACATGAAGATAGGTACATAAGAAATAGGTGAAGACTTAGCATTTTTTTGGATAGAAGAAATAGCATGGAATCACAATCTAACATCTAGTCTGTTCTCAGTGCTGAAGCAGAATAAACTGTAATTCTTTGTAAATACACTTGAGGGGAGACAATTTTAGGAGAAGGAATAGAGTTATTATAGTTAATGGATAATAGCAGCACTGGGTGAATATTTCAAGTGAGTCATAAATAACTCTATGTCCTGAAGTAGAGTTCAAACAGGGTAGTATAAAGAGAATATCAGAACATAATTTTGGATAAAATTTGATGAGCTTATGGAAGAGAAACGTCTAGGAATTATATTTTTTGAGCCTTGTCCTAAACCATATTAACTGAATTTTTGTGTATGTTGGGATACCTGAAGCTTAAAAGGCACCAAAATCAGTTCTTCATAGCTTCTGACAGTTTCTCTGGTAGCCACAGAAAAGCATATTCTTTCTTTGTAGAAGTGCAGAGTTTGATATAGGAATCCTTGTCTTCTCTCCCTTTAGGGTTGGAGAGTAGAAATTTTTCAAGGTGTTATGTAGCAGAAGTGCTGGTATTTCTAACTACTTAATTCTCCTGAGGCATGCATGGAGCCAAAGTGTAGTAGTGGTTAGAGTCTTATACATAATCTTCTAAGTTTAGTGATGTTTTTCTCATGGGGCACTGTGGATGCTTGTAACCTACTTAACATACTGGGGCTATGTGGGCTTCTCAGATAACCAAATTCAGTGTAGCAATTTTCTTGGAACATATTTGGACATCTGAATGCTTAGCTGATGAAAAATGTTTTGTGTGAGTATAAAGTATAATGTTACATAATTAGACATTTCCTTTCTCATTATTACAAATTAAACAATATATTTTATTGTCCATCTCGAAAATCTATTACAATAGACCTCATATGGCTGCAGGGACTGGTGTTACTGGTGTGGTATTTAGCATTCTAATGGAAGCAAGTCTAGGATTTAGAAGCAAATGGAGATTCTGTTGTTAAAAAGTATTGAGATTCAAGGACAAGTGAGCTTTCTGGGTAGTTCCTTTAACTATTTTTTTATCAAAAATATTCAGGGAAGAATTTGGGCTGGTAGTTAATTGTAATTTTTTCTGCTTCATTCAGTGAACATAATGGAATAAGAGGGAAAGTTAGAATACTGAAGTGGGTGGAAAATGCAATACAAAGAATTCAAGGGGAATCACAGTTGGTTTGATTTCTTCAGAAGCAGAGGAGCAGGAATGAAGGAAGCGAAGAACACTCACCAAATGTGTTGGTAGTTACATTCCTTTGTCTTATCTCTGATCAGTTTTGAAATACTGATTTTCTGTGAAGGAGACATGAGAATAAATCCAGCAAAGAGATGACTGTGAGAAGTAGGTGATGATGAGAAGTGCTGATGCTTCCTTTTTTTATTTTGCCACCAACACAACTCTCTAAATTGCTAGTAAGACCAGCCCTCAGGATTTTATCAATGAAGCCAACACCCACAAAGCTTTATGAGAACCCAGCAAGTTCAAAAAGTTTTGAAATTCAGGTGTCTTTGAGACTGTACTCTGCAGTTTCTCCTTTTTTTTTTTTTCTCCTGCTTTCAGACCTGGCAAGAGCTGAAAACATGACCTCAGTGGGCACCTAGGAGATTGTGTTTGTTTCAGCCATTTGAAAGAGTAGTCTTAGATATAGCATTTTACTTTATAATAGAGGATCTGTGTTCTATCTTTTTACTATTGATTTTCTGTTCATGTATGTTACAAACTGCTTCACTGCTGACTGACAGGGACCCACTTATTCCAGAGAATGCATTTCTCAGTGATGTAGAACAATACTATAGCACAGATAAGGTATTGTCCTTCATTTCCCTAACTGAAATTTCATGAGGAAATTAGGTCAACAGAATGTACTTACCTACATTGAAACCTTCTGAGGGCACTGGGTAGAGCTGTGCAAATGACTGATTATTTTGATTTGGTTACAGAGGCAAAAAAAATCAGAGGAAAAATTCAGTTTGAATGGAACAAAATGATTCCTTGTTCACCCTGAACTGAAATGTTGTTGGTACTAAGCTGCTCTTCATAGCTTATTATGAGAATTAAAATATCATTGATTTTATATTTTTTTAACTAAAAATCAGCTCTTAAATTTAACATCGCCATTAACCCCAGCAGCATCTGAAGAGGAAATTCCAGGCTGATCAGTGCTCTCTCAGAACACAAAATCCCTTTTCTACCACAGTGGGTTTCTTAGAGTGTTTTTCTGGAGGTGACTAATGCAGCTTCAGTTACTTTTTATCTGTGAGGCAATTGATCCTTGCCTATTTTTCTGGTCAGATAGACTGCCTTCCAGACTAGGAACTGAACTTTAGCTATTCTGTTCAGCGTAAAGGCACTGAAGATTCACTATTTTTCATCCATGAAAAAAAAGAAAAACAAAACCAAAAACCAAATAAAAATTTAGTCTTAGTTCCTCTTATAAAGGCATCATGAGGAACTACTTTTTCTTTCAAAGGAGAACTTATTTTTTACTAATGCATAATTAGTTAAACCTGTGTAATTGCAGAATCACAGAATGGATATGGTTGGAAGGGACCAATGGGATCGTATGGTCCAACCTCCCTGCTCAAGCAGGGTCATCTGAGAGCACTTTGCACAGGATTTCATCCTGACTGTTCTTTAGTATCCCCAGTGAGGGAGACTCCACAACCTCTCTGGGCAATCTCTTCCAGTGCTCAGTCACTCACGCAGTAGAGGTTCTTCCTCCTATTCAGGTGGAACTTTCTGTGCTTCAGTTTCTGCCCCTTGCCTCTCGTCCTATTTCTGGGCACCACTGAGAAGAGCCTGGAAACCTCCTTTTGACACCCTGCCTTCAGACACTGATGGACATTGATGAGGTCCCCTCTCAGTCATCTCTTCTCGAGGCTGAACAAGCCCAACTCTCTCTAACTCCTCGTTAGCAAAGCGTGAGTCCCCTGTCCCCAGCTGCTCAATCAAAGAGAGTTCTTTGAGCCCAGCACCAAGGTATGCAAGGTATGGCCAAACCTGCACAGCTATATCTCCTCCACAGAGAGCCAGGTGCTCCATTGGCTGGCCAGGCAATCCTTGAGTGAAGGCTGGGCCATAACAAGAGTTGGCATAAGGAGCTAAAAGGTCTCCTGATACAAGCAGCTGAACAAGGAATGGAGAATTAGGATTATGGACTGGTCTGAATTTTCTCACTTGTTTAAATCTGATTTTTTTATCAGGTTCTTGACCTTTTCTTCTTAAATGCCCATTTATAACAGATGATCACTGCTATTCTCATCTTTGATATTATTGGGTGATAAAATACGTCAGTAAGGGGACTGCATATGTTTTCTGATTGAAATTGATATCAATACAGAAGTTGACCTTTGCTCAGCATGTGTTCTGCTTTTGTATATAATTTTTTAATGTAGCCATGACTGGAAATACAAATAACATTTTTAAAGCCCTCTGAAAATGAGCCTAAGAATGTGGTACACTTCACATACTTAATAGACTCCTTAGTGCTGTTAATCTATTGTTATAGAAAATGCATTGCAAGATTTTAAGTGAATTTTTGTATTCCAAAAATATTTTTCTAAATTTCTTGGAACCCAAAGATCTCGTTGCATTTTCAGTACCATCTACGGAATGACCAAGAGAGACATTCTAAACTTAATCTTCTCTTTCTACAGGCTGCTTTTCTGGAGACAGTGATCACTTTTTGGCGATTCATCAGCGAAAGAGTGGAAAACCTATGTTTATTTATCACCACGTGGAGAGTGTGGAGAAAAGTCTGGATACAGACAGCTATAAGGATTCCAAACAAAATTTCCATTCTTCTTCCCACTCCAAAATAAGCAAGTTGCACCCTGCAATAATTGTTAAATCAGCCTTCCCCAGGTCTGTTTATGACCCATCCCTCAATCTCTTAGCAATGACTGGTCAAGATTTGGAAGTGGAGAATCTTCCCATTCCTACAACAAATGTGATTATTGTGGTAAGTGATTTTTCTTCTGGGTTCTGGAGGGGTTTTTCATTAATAAACATGCCTGTAGATAAATAGAAATGGATTGTAATTTTGGGTAGCCTGACTGATCACCCAAATCTAAATAGAGACCACTTGTCTTGAATTTCTTCACTTTAGTGGAATTTGCATTCATATAATCACACTCTGATTAACAAACAGTCTGATGAACCAGTGCAGAATATAGCCTCTCTGTAGGTGAAGACCTTATCTTTGCCTCAAATGCTGTTGATCCTCTTGTCTTGACTGATGTTTGCACTGCTTTTACTTGATGGACTTTAGTCTGCATAGGTCACAAGAAAACCTACTTCAGGGAACTATTCTACAGAGGCAATGAGATTTTAAAAGGGTGACATACAGGTTTCATTCACTTCTGTTCCTCTGGTAAATACATCATTGTGCTTACTTAGCTATTTGGGAAAAAAAAAAAGTCCTGTTTCTTGAAAATAATAAGAACTTTGTTTTTGTTAGTGTATGCACCTCTTCTGGGACATATGGACTGGGGACCTTCCATGGTCAGTTAACTCTGTGTGTGACCTTTCCCATTCTGAAGATGGTGATGGCAGTGCTCCCTCCTGCAGTGAAGGGCATGTCAGTTTAACCATATACTGATGCTGCCCTGCTGCATCCTCACCCTTCATGCCAGTGGAGCAGCCTGCTGTCAGGAGAGCTGTCCTTGGCGGGGTGCATGGTACAGTCTGTGTTCTGTACAGGCACTGCTTTCCTCACCCCTGTGCATAGGGAGCTCTCCTTGATTCCTGGAGGGAAGAAGAGCCACTTATAATGGCTTGTGCACTAATTAGAGCGAGCTAATGAAGATAAAAGTGAAATCTGTAAATTGCTCATTTCAGAGGAAGATGAGAGGTTAAAGGAGAGTGGCCTTTACAAACAAGGTAAAAAGAGCATAGAACACTAGAGCATGTTAGCACACCAAGTGTTTCTGAATCCCATATGAGTACCCTGTACGGTACTCTAGAGATCTGCCCTCATGAATGCACCAAATGCAATAGAGTAGTGACAATGAAAAGAATAATCAGGGTTAAAAAAAGGAAGGTAGTAATTTTATTTGTCCATTATTAAAGTTTTAGCAGTTAAAAAGTACTGTCAGGGAACTGGGCTGAAAAAGCTGTGCTCTGGACTATGACTATGATGGAACTTATGTTGCAACCCATATGAACAAGATCTCATCAGAGTTTAGATGGCTAGCATTGTTAGTTGACTAGATTCAACTCTGTGGAACTGTCCGTATCAGAGAAAAATAAAGTACTGTCAGTTTTGCTTTACTGGGGACAGGCCAGCTGCAAACAGTGTCTCAATACTGAATGGTATTGATCAGGGGAAGCAGATGCCAAGCAAGCTGGATATGTCTATGCCTCAAAGCTAGCCTAAGCCATCAGGGCCAACTCCATAGTGGAGGTACCTGCTCTCTTCTTTTCAGTGCAAGCATTATTTCACTTTTGTTCAAGGTGAAACCTTTCTATTTGTGCAAGGAACTCAGAAAGGCATGCCCCTGCTTTTTTTTATTAAATGACATTGTTACCTATGAACTGTTACTTTTTTAGGGTTTTTCACTGTTTTGGAGACCTGTGGTCATCAACTAGTAATGAAAGAATCCTGAAAAATATTCTGGGGCTACCCTGACTTTAGTTGACTGGCTCTGTGCCTGCATTAAAAGCTAAATTAGGCAGATTTTCAATTGGCAGATAAATTCACGTTAAAAATTTGGTCCATTAAATTTATATTAAGTTCTCATTAAGTGACTTTGGTCTGAGGCTTTGTTACTGCATTTCTAGGATGGAGCTGCTGCTCTGAAGCCTTCTGTTCTGGCTGAGAAACATATGTGCTTTAAGGGGAGGTGTAACAGCATGAGCTAATCAAGACATGAAAGCTTTTTATTGCTTAGGTTCTTCAGCTGTCTCTGGATGTGCTGAAGGACAGTGGTTTTGGTTTTTTTCTAATGTCATCCTTTCAGAAAAAGCCTTTGAGGAAGCGCACATTTGAAGCCAAAGTGCTGTGAGTCAGACAGTGCATTGGACAAATCCCACCATCAGAAATTTTGAAGATGCCTTTTTTAAAAGGGCAGCTGTCCCACAGCAGGGTGGTTGCCATCATCCAAGCATAGCCCTGCTCCTTCCAGGTTTCTGTATTTCAAGGCTCTGTTTCTCCCTCTTGAACATCATCTGAAGAAGATTGTAGTGCTAATGGAATTACCAAGAGAATCTTTGAATTCCATGTGTATCACTCCCTTTTTGTTTTGAATTAGCACGTATTGCCTGTTGCTGCTTTCTGGTATTTAATATATAGGGCAAGCATCAATGTTTGTTGTTTTGCCCTGGCTGACCCTTTTTGTTCCAGCCTTTAGCAATGTTGTTGGTTGCTCAACTTGAAAGGGCAGTTGCTGCTGTTAGTGCTTGCTGTAATCCAGTTACATGACTGGTGCACATTGTGATTTAGTATGAAAGCCAGCAACTTCTTTTTTTTTTTTTCCTAAATAAATCAGTGCTGTGTTGGCTCTGCAGAGGAGAGGAAACTGAATTCAAACTAATTTCAGTGACTCAAGGTCCATTTTCTTCATGATCAAGGTGGAAATGTACAGTGAATGGATGCCTAATGCAGAACTATTACAAGGTTACATTTTATGCTAAGGACTAAACCATCTGACAAAGGAAAATGTTGCCAATGCACAGCAGAGTGCTATGAAGCCAAGAATTCTGCAGGTTTTGTGTCAAAAAGTGATGTTTTGTGACTCTAACAATAAAGAATATGTTAAGAAGTCATTTTACTGAAACTTATATTGTAGTGCTTGTTTGCCTAAGCGAGGAAGAGGAGATATTTATTTTCTGGGAGGAAGTTTTGTATAATTAAAGGCAATCACATTACCTGATATTAAGTTCCTGTTTGTTTTCATGTGTGTGTTTGTTCAGTTCACCTTGTTTATTGAAGGAAGTGAGGACAATTCAGAGCTCTCAGAAGCATTTTGACTGTTCTATAAATGCCTTAGTGCTTACCCATATGTTCTGTTTAGCTGTCACTCTAGATGATGTGAGACCAAGTCATCTGAAAATTGCTTGGATAAAATACAGAGTTGCACTTTTTTGTAATACTTTAGTTTTCTATTTGTAAGCTTTTATTTTGTATCTCAGAAACCATATACTCATTGAAGGTATTGGAGAATTAGTAGTGCAGTCCTCAAAATGTTTAATTTTGTTTATTCCAAGTCTTTCCAATACTGAATGTGAGAACTACCTAGGTCAAGATAGTACATGGAAAGTGGGAATAGAATGTGGATAATCACTTATGATAGAAAATACAGTCTAACATACTTACTAAAAAATCAAAACGCATACAAACATATATAGAGTTAGGGCTGAGCTTGAGAGGAAAACAGGACTTGTAGTAAAGGTTACAGCTGAGACTAGGTCTAAATTATCACCTAGTGGACATGCTAAAGCATCATGCCTTGTAACCTGATGCAGTTTGGTCTGTCCAAAGTCTCTCTCAAGCGCACAAGTGTATGGTACCAAGATTGGACCAAGCTACTCAGATGCTTTTTTCACTTGCTTCCTGTGACGTGTTTCAGAAATGTAAAGATAATAAACTTGCTCAATATATGAAAATTTTCACTTTCACACCTCACTCTCACTATACACCTTCTTATGTAAACATGAAATCTTTCTTTTTTCTGTTGCTTAGAAATGTCACAGCCCTGTACTGTAGCCTAAAATGCAGCTCATCTCTTAATTTTTGTTTGATTTATGTGAATGTTACTGAACTGAATTGATTTAATTAGTTTCTTTCAGCTAATGTCAATGGGACATATGATTCACAGACAGCCACACAGAGCTTCTCTTTGCCTTTTCCATGGCATTTTGTGTAGGGCTGTATAAGGTTGAATGCCTCAGAGCTATAGCTTTCCCATACTACCACATCTATTTTGTCTCAAATATTTGAGCTATGTACTTTCAAGCATGCTGAAGAGCACAAGGAAGAACTTCAGGTGCTTGTACTTTGAGAGAGGATTCAGTGGAAGAATAAAGCACAACAACATATGTATCTATAAGTAGGTATTCATGTGGGAACCAGGTATTCAAGCTGGTAATCTATTAAGATATCTAGAATGTTTCTGAACACTTTCTGGATTACTAGGGAGTTAATATAGGCCAGAGACCATATCCTGTAGGCAGACTAGATGTGATCATCCTGATTTGGAGATTAGCACTGGCATGGACCATTTCCACATCAGTTTTCTCACAGCCAGAGAATAGTACCAGATATATTTAATCTACTAGTATAATACAGCCTTGATATCTACTTCAGGATGAGTTCCCTAATTCCAAATGGCTGTAGTGACAAGATTTATATTGATGATAATGGATGCTTAGGCACCAACTGCACACTGACTGCCTCTTTATCCATACTCATACACACATGCAGACGTGTACATTTGGTGACATCTTAATCTGGAGCTGATCCCAGCTTAAACAACACATTTTATGTTAAAATAATGTGGTAATCCTTTCCAAATCTAGGCACAGTTCAAGTAGGTGGGCTTCTTCTGGGTAGGTTTGGATAGCTGAAAACCATGTGGCTGTGAAACCACAGGGGAACTGCTTTTACACTTATGTCAGATTCATCCCACAAGTACTGCTGTATTCTCTTATATAACTTTCCTCATACTACATACTCAGAAAAGACGCATCTTTTGCCCACTTGCTGACATGGCCTTAGATGTATAAGTTTGTCTCTCCTTTAACTCCCCATATCCTCAGGTGTCAGATTTAATTACCAGTGTCAAAGCCCAGAATTTGCCTATATTATTTGTTCCTAAATTTTATTTCATCTTCCCGCTTATCTTTTCTGCCAGAAATGTCTATTTTTATAATTCTTTGTACTCCTTATGAAGCCATGGCATCCATGTGAATTGTCATCTTTAAGTTCCTTTAGGAGCACTCAGGACATCCACTTGCTTCTTCCTTGAAAAGACCAGCAAAACAATAGGAACCAGACTACTCTATACCTTTTCTTCTGTGCATTGCAATTTTCTCCACTGACTGGTTTTGTTGAGGGGCCGTAAGAAGAACTCTGTGAAAAGAGCCTGATAAAAAGGTGGGGACATCCAATGCTTTCAATTATTTTCAGTCCAAAAAATGTTTTCCCTATAGCTGCCTCTTTTGTGAAGACATTTAATGTAGATTTCCTTTCATGAACATAAAGCACTGTTTGTGGAATTTATTTTTTACTTTTCTTTAAATTAAAAATGGATGTTTCTTCTCACTGGCAATTTGGTAATACAAGATGCCTTCTTTTTCAAGGCTAAGTCACTGAGTCTTACTGAATGAGAGGAGTAGGACAGAGAGAGCCCTCTGAGCCACAGCACCATGTGATCTTTCTGCATGCCAGAAGGTAAATGACCTTCTGAGAATCCCAAGACAAGAAGATGCTCTGATACTGTTTTTTTCACTTACAGCCTTTTTCTCAACCCCAGCTGTCCACTTGACTGACTGGTTTTCCAGGATCTTTTATTATTCTTTTTCCTGTTGTGGAATACCATGCCTTGACATAAGATGAAGTCTCTTCCTTTTTTCAGTTCTCTTAGTTAAGAACTCTTCTATCTCTCAAATACTGTGCCAGCCTTTGCTGGCTCAGTATCCACCCAGTTAAGTGACCCAGAAATGCTGTGCTGAAGAATCAGTAAAGGTATCTTGAAATGTTACCATCTCAGTCTGATAAATATGCATAGAAGTCTGTGAAAAATGTTGATAGTTGAGCATGATCCATTAGACAGAAATTTAGGATTACTATTAGGAGACCACAGACTAAGAGTCATTTTCTTTGGGACCTAGAGAAGGGAAGAGGATTGGGGATGTTCTTACAAAAGAAGAGGCACAGTTTCTGAAGCAAGTGATTTGATGCTCATGCACTGTCTGCCTTGCCTCATGTGTTGCATGATATGTTGTACTGTGGTCAGTTTGAAAGTTATACAGAATGGAAGGTTTATCGTCCCATTATACCCTGTACAGTAATGCCCTAATTTTCACTGGGGTAGAGGTAGATATATGTATATGCAGTTCTAGCTATTTCTAGATGTAATTATACTATATTGCAATAAAAGAAGTGACTAAGGAGCTGCTTTTTGAATACTGTACTTGACCCTGAGGTCTCAGCCTCGAGTCTGTCAAATTCTGACTCCGAAAAACTATTTACCTCCTAGTGTGTGGAAAAATCATACACAGTTTGGTCCTTCAACTCAGAGGGCTCTTTGCATCCTACTCCTCCTGGCTGTTAAGAGTACTCTAAGCTTAGTCCCTCTGTAGACCTTGTGAAGAGATGGTCAAAATACTTTTGAAAGTATATTAAACTAAAACAATGGGTTGAAAACAAGGCAAAAAATATGAGTGAGGGGAACAAGTGGTCTATAAATGACAGGTCAAAGAGTGCTGAGGCAAACAGCCAAGCTAACTATCTATGAAATGCAATGAAAAGTCAGATGCCATGTTTTGTCACTGAACATCTGTTATTGCCGGCCTAAAAGAGGGATTGGCACTAGCCCAGGCCAAGAAGGCATAAATGGAAAATCATGTCTCTGCAGTGACTTCTCAAAGGAGCTTTCTGATAAGTAAAATCTTAGAATCTGGTGAGATATCAACTGTATCCATCTCCATTTCCAGGTCCTGTATTTGTGCAATGCTTGGAATAGCAGAGGACAAGTGCCATGCTGTTAGTGAAATTTTAGGATCTTATTATAATTACGGTGCTGAATTGTTAACAAGCTGTAAATGTTAGTCACACATTTCAAGAGTGGGCAGTGTCAGTCAATACACTTAGTGTGATTGTTCTAATCACTGTTGTGTCTTTTTAACCTTTATGTTGTGACCCCAAATATCAGGTCTTCGCAGTATTTAGCTTCTAGACTCAAGTCCACCTCTAGTAAGAGATTGATGCTCGCCATTACTCCTTAAGTTATTATACTCAACATATCTGCAGCAAGCCCTGCAAATAGACCTAGTAGCCTGCAGCTCTGTCATTCTGGATTTTGTTTGCACAAAGAAATCTAGAGAGTCTGCATTAGTTGGCCTCATTTGCTTTCTGCTTCCTTCTGTGCACTTCAGCAGGGATAATTGCATACTGAACCATTAGCATGATATTGTGTTTGCTGTCACTCTTTGTGGAAAACAGGAATGGTTGCATTAGGTTCTAACATGCACTAAAACCTCCTTAAGGCACTTTTCTGTCATCTGATTTGCAAAATGTTAAAAGAATGTTAGTGGGATATTCAGCAACCTAGTGCTTTGATTAATCATCTTACTGCTGGCAACTTTAGGGGGTGCTTTTGTAACATTCAGTGGGATGTTACACTTACACAAAAGCTGGTCATATCTTTCACAAATTCCCTATATCCTCTTCAGTCGCAGCATTCCTTTTCCTGCATTTTTAGTGAAGGGAAGATGTTTCTTGAAGTCATTTAATTTTCTTCATAAGCTGCACCGTTTAAATGTAAACAGGATTGCAGGAGCAGGCATGTTATATGTTTTTAAGCTAAACCCTAAAGTTTCATTAGCAGTTAGCCTTGTGCAGTTTATCTCTAAAGGAGGTGTCAGCTGTTCCATATTTCTTTCAACTATGTATTCATGTTACTGACCAATCCCAGCTATAAATTTAGTACTTGTGTGTAGTAAAACAGAATCTGCTTATATTCTTCCATTCTTCAAATATGTGACTTTTCTCCTCTAGGAAAAAACTTTTATTAATTGATAATTTTAATTTTTTAAGCATTTACATGAAATTAAATTCAGATACAGTTTCAGCCAAATCAAAGATCTTCACTGTTGCTCAAGCTATATACCCAAATGTGGGAGACCTGGCTCAAAACCTCACTCTAAAGGAGGTAGGGGAGGAACCTGAATTTGACCTTATTCTCATTTCACATGATCTAGTTGCTGAGCTAAGAGGTAGAGAGCACCACTTTTCTCATACTTGCAGATAACATTAGTTGTTTGACCCAAATCACATTGTTACAGCTAACTGAAAATTTAGAGGAGTGTTGTTCTTGGGCTGATCTAGTACAAATGTCTTATATGTGTTGTGATTTGGTCTCCAAAAAAGGGAACACCCTCTCCCCCAAACAGACAACAAAGCCCCTGAGGCCCTTCCTCCTCCTTGTTTTTTGCATGGCCCCATTTATTCCTCTGATTGAAAAAAGGCTTCTGCACTATTTCTGTGACATGCTGCACTGAATTGTAGAAGAAAAGACACAGAGGTTTAGAGGAAAATCTTTGGCTTTTTTATGACAGCATCCAAACTGCACTTTGGGTGTTTTGGCATTTGGGTTCAGAGGACTCCTCACTGGTTGGAATTGTACTGACTTCATGACCTAGAACAGTACAGACAGGCTTGTATTTCAGAAGTTCAGGAGGTTGCTCTACCTCTATTAATTTTCTCTTTTCCTCATACAAGTGAGTGGAAACCTATTACTGCCTAAATTTGACCAAGGAATTTGACTGGCATGCAGAGTTACAGGTGCCATCACATGCTTTATGTTCAAAATCATAAAGAAACTAGATAGCCCTATGGGGATCATGAGACCCACCAACAGAAAATCAGTGACTACTTCCAACAATAAATCTATGCATTGTGTTGATAATGTTTGAGAATAAAGAATCCAGAAGCACTTCTTAAAAATTCTTTTAGCACCCTCAGAGAACTGTGTTTGTGAAAAGCCAAGTCCCCTACAGGAATATTAGAAAGGCAGATAAGGAGCACGCAGACAAAAGACAGCAAGACAGCATGTGTTTCCTTATCAGTCAGTGTTTTGTTGGATCTGGCAGTTCACTCTGGAATAATCCTTCTGGTTCTTCACTTCTGACTTTGTTGTTAGGAAAAATGACAGCTTCTGTAAAGTTCCTTAATAGATGGTTCGTAATGTGTTCCTGTGTGTAACCCCTTGAATATTAAGCCTTCTAAAAACATTATTTTTCTATCATTGTGATATTAATATGGGATATTTTAAAACACAGTTTTAAATTTTTGAATAAGCCAAACAATATTTGAATCAGCCAAACCATATTTTGGAGCAAAAGATGATCATCTGAGTTTACTTTTAAAAATGCTTTCTAGATCTAGCATTACTGCACTTTGGCAGTAATCTTTTGCATCTATTTTGCAAAGAATAAATATTAGATTGTGATATTAAATGCACAGGCTCAGATGATGCTGGGGTTTAAATGTGGTAGCATAGCTCTCAGATGAATGATGTTTTTTCTGTAACCTCGATATCACACTGGTTCATGGGAAGGGGAAAAGTCCAGGGAAGTAAGCAGAGAGGTACAAATTCTTTGTCTGTCTTTTTTCGTGTTGCTGAAAGCATTTAAGGGGTGTTTCACTGTCCTTCCTTTGAAGGTCTGCCATAACTGACAATTTGTAATGGGGCTAATTCTTTCTTGTCTCTGCACCACAGTAAACTGGTAGAAAATACTTTTAGTGGATACAGTGCTTTAAATTGAGTATAGGATAGATGCATCATGAAGAGCATCAAGAATATATATCAAGACTGCTAAAATAATAGTGTTTAATTGAAGAAATAGTAGAAAGGTGGTTGACTGCATATGTTATGTTAATGTTTATTTGAACATGAATTGTAACACATTTACATTTCAACCTTTTTTAGCTCTTGGAGAGTAATAGTGGAACGTCTGCTTTGTACAAGTCTGGCTGAGATCACATATTCTCCTTGGGAATAGTCATTGTTAATAAACTGTAGCATAAAAATCAATGACAATGTAAGTGAAGATTTTTACATTTAAAACATGCTAAACTAAATTTATACAATGTCACATTGAATTGAGTTTCGGTTTTTTGCCCATTTTTCCGTTGGTGCTTTCAGAATAAGGTTATCTTTTTGCTGGTACTAATTGTACCAGTAATCTTGTTTTCTTTTCAAAAACACACTCAGGGAAGTAAGGATCACTTCTTTTATGGTCCTGTGGAGTTCTGGCAACACTTAGAGCTTTCTGCTTTGTTTAGCCAACTTGTTACTGATATGCTTTCTTCCTGCAACACATGGTATGTTGTCTAGTTAAGAACACAACTCTAGAGGCTACTCTTTACAAATGTATATGATATTTCAATTTCATGTAGAAAAGTAATTTCATGTTATAACAGTTTATTTTCAGGTACTGTAACACATAGTCTTATAGTGGTGCAGTCTTCTGAGTTGTCAAGTCTTTGAAACATAAGTATTCTGGGTGAGTGGAAGAATGACCTTAAATACTGCACTCTTAGGGCCTTTGTATTCTTTAGGCAAAATAAAGCTGAAACAGTGTAGAAATTATATTCCTTGTTTTAAGTTGATGATGAAAAAATAAGCAGACATTGTCCCCATAACCTTTCTCACAGACTTTCTCTGAAATGATGCTGCAGGATGCCCTGGCTCTGCCTAATTAGCTACAATAAAAGCGTGTACAGGCAATAGAAATTAACTTGAAAATTAAAAGCTCTCCCTTTCTTCCCCTCTTTTCTGTTTAAACTGTAGCTGCATTAGTTAAAGACCTCTCCCCTTTGTCCCTTGGCTACTCTGGCATATGCCTAATTTTAGGGGTATCTAGACTGACCTTGGTAGAATCCCTGTTAAAGGAAGGCTGTGGTGGGAGAAGGGAAGATGGCTAATAGCTATAGGAACACCCCTCTGGCATGTTGTATACGTTTGTGGTTGGGCACAAATTACTGGAGTTGGGCAAAGAGGGAAAGATAAACTACATGTGTAAAAGACTACACAAATAATGAAATAGCAAGAAATCTCTAGAATGCTCATCAATATATTAATGGAAAAAAAATAAACCAAAAAACCAGAAACTGACTCCTCTAGAAATAGTTAATAGGGCAATAACTGAATAAATATATAGATGATTTGAAATCCATAGACTAAATAAAAAGTCTGATTGTGGCTTTAATTTTTAAATACACTTTGTAAGAACCTGCCTGAAAATGGATATAAACTTTAATGAAATAACTGTAATGTGAGGCTTTTGGTAATGAATGAATTAGAAAACCATATGGTTGCATTAAGTCAAATAATTAATGTACCATACACAAAAGTAGGGCATCCATAAATCATTTTTGATGTCCTGTTCATCAGTTCTTAGCTCTTTGAGTCTTAATTGAAATCCAGGGTAGCTGGATATTAGAAAAACTAGATTTGCTAGTCAGATAACAGACAACTTTCATTAAAGCATTAATTAATTTTAGAAGGCTGAGGGCTTGATCCATTAAAAATACTTGCAGAACAGTGCTACTTTAGTCATGTCTTGGGTTTTTTTTCTATTTTAATTACTTTCTTCCTCTGGTCAATGAAAGTTGTGTTCTACTTTAACTTGCTCGGCAAGCATGATGGAATACTACTGTGTTTATAGAATTAACTATTGAATTGCCCAGACAATTCCAAATGTTTCAAATGGCTGTATGGTACCACTACAAATATAAGGTGGTCTGTTCCTTAGAGTAACTGTCAATGAGCCTATTTCCTCTTCCAAAGGCAGAGATTCCGAGGACCTTTTTTAGTCTATGCATTCTATGCCCAGTCCTTCATGTCAGTAGGAACAAGGGAACACTGAAGAAAATGGCTTTTTGTGGGTTTTTTTCACTTTTCTTGTATTTAAACATAATAATTTAAACTCTCATTTTATAATCTTTAATAGTGATCTAATTTCATTACTAAGATGGCCAAAATAAATGTTTTGCATCACTGTTATAAAATTAGAGCATTTTATAAAGGCTGAAATTAATGTGAGGCTTGAGCTGTAAGCTTATTCTGCCAAAGAGGTACGCCTATGGCAAAATGATCAGGATTGTTTTAATAAAATACTTAACGAAAAATTTTAACCAAAAAAATAGATTTACACTATTGGTTCTAAAAATATACAAGATATATCCAGTCTGACAATAATATTATTTAGTTTGAATAGTACATCTTTGTTGTGGTGATAAATGTGCTGAAAAAAAGTAGAGATAGGCAGTTTAGTTTCAAGTGCCATATTTATTTCTGTTCCGGTGTTACGAGTAGAATGTTTTTATATTCAATTTTTAATTATTCAAAGTAAGGAACTAAAGAATGTTGTAGATAATGAAAAAAATATAATGTATGTGTACACTTTTAGAGTTTATATACTCTTATAATGTAATGTAAAACTATGACAGAACATATTAAGACCATCACAGAATCCCAGAATCATTTAGGTTGGAAAAGACCTCTGAGATCATCAAGTACAACCTATGACATAACATCACTTTGTCAACCAGACCATGGCACTGAGTGCCACATCCAGTCTTTCCTTAAGCACCTCTAGGCTCAGTGAGTCCACCACCTCCCTGGGCAGCACGTTCCAATGCCCAGTCACCCTTTTTGTGAAGAACTTTTTCCTAATGTCCAGCCTAAACTTGCCCTGGTGCAGCTTAAGACTGTGTCCTCTTATTCTGTTGCTGGTTGCATGGGAGAAGAGACCAACCCACACCTGCTACAGCCTCCTTTCAGGTGGGTATAGAGAGTGGGGTGCATGAAGTAGATGTATTTGGCACAGTTAGCTCACATCTTCCAGGGCTTGCTATCTAAGGCATAGCATAAATGTGCAGAGCTGGCCATCTCTATCAAAAAAATCCCTTCGAGTTCCAGTGCTGAGGAATGTATCGCGGAGCTTGAGGAGCATCAATATCAATATTGAGTTATGGTATCCCTCTGACTCTGAGCTACTAATGCCTAAGAGCAGCTTTGGTGTCTCCGTATTCATGTGCCATTAAACTGATGACCAAGGATCACTTGAACCCTGGCTGTATTTCCAGGCCAGGGAGTGTATTTCTAGGCCAGACTTGAATGTTCCCAACTGTCATTGCCACAGTCAAGCCCTTTCTCTTGTTCTCATGTAACTGATCTTCCTTGTTATGCAACGCTACCAGTTTATTTGGCTGGCCAGGCAAGTTTGTTCAATGTTTCTCAGTGGCCCACATCAAATTCACTTTTGCTTTCTACCATTACCTTTCAGTGGGTTGTAAAACAGGCTTAGCATAAAGCTGCAGGATGTTCCAGGGGCTAGACAGAATTTCCTTGCATGCCCTGTTTGACTCATGGGCTGCCAGTTGTCCAGTCCTCTGTTATGAGCACAGCTCTATAAATTCTTTTCATGAAAGGTAAGAGACTATAAACAAAAAATCTAGTGCTTTTGGCATGCTGCATATTTGTATTTTCTGATCAATCACTGCAGAAAATACATGCTTCAGAAAGGCATATCTGATGCTTAAAAGGACCTTCAATCAATGTGGACTCATTAATGTCTTACGTGTTGCCAGTCCCAGTAGCCTTTGTCAAGCAAAATTTAGCAAATGCTGCTAGCTTTTCATTGTCATAATGTTGTTATAACCCGTACCATCCAATGATCTTCTGCTATTAATCTTTGCTCTTTTGGCCATGCTGCTACTATTGTAGTTCCTTCTGTTGTAATAGAAAGGAATTTACTATAGTCTTTGGCTCCAATAGATAGCAATTTATTTTCTTGGCATGTCTACTTTAACACAGACACTACATCTTTGCTTTCCTAAATCTTACTCTTCCTGGAGGGTGACTGACTCTACCTCTAGCATTGGCTTTCTTTTTCTTGCCCTTTTTTTTAATTGTGGGTCTCTCTCAAAATTACTTTGAGGGTGATGCAATACTAAAATACCTTCACTTTCATATCACATCAACTGTGAAACAGCTCTCTAACAGCTCATTAGTAATGGAGTGGATCACACATTCCTTGCAGCAATTGAGCTGTATGGGCTGCTGATCAAAAACACTGAAATTAATGAAGTCTTCTGAGTCAAAAAAGTCAAGGCAGAGGTTGAAAATTAATTCTCTTTTTAGAGAATTTTGAGGTAAACAAAAAAATCACAGGGATAAAGTTAAACTATTTAAACACTTTAACTGGGAGGTAAGGAGGAAATGAAAGTCATATATCACAAAAATCCCAAAGCTCAAGGCTACAATGGGCGCTCAGGTTCCAGCACCTCTTTTGTCACATCCTGGTAGGAGCTGAGAGTCATAAGGGAAATTGGTTCAATTATCCAAGCCAGGTTATTTGATGTCTTTTATTTACATTATAGGATAGAGGTGAGATAGGCTTATGGAGGTGGTATTTTCAGTGCTTTAAGGTTGGTCTTGCCTTCAATATATGGGAGTTGCAAGGCCGAGTCTCTTTTAGATACTGAAATGTTTTGCTCTCCTTTCCAGATTAGATTTTATTTAATTAGTTCAACTGAGTAAAATCTGTAGTGTTGTTGGAAAATGGTTTCTCTGGAAGTCTAGTCATTCAATTTTTCGTGTGGCATATGAGGACAAAGCAATAACTCTTCATCCTGAAGCATATACATATCAGGGACCTGAGCTGAGCTCTCCCACGTGCAATATAAAGCTCTGCCACATATCTGTTGCTTATTCTGAAGTAAATGAATCTTCTTAAGATCTTCAGTATACTGTCCCTTAGTGAGATTATCAGCAATATATTATTTCTCAGCGATATAAAAAGACAAGACAAGAAATTCTGGGGAAAGAAACAGGAGAAGGAAGGAACAGGAGAAGGAAGCTATTCTTAGCTGTTTGTTTGCTAGCAGGCTGTACAAAATCAGGAGGTAGTGTATCAGCACGAGTCTCAACACAGATTATCCTGATAAGTTTATACTGAGTTGCTCATGCAAGATATAGATAGTAAGGAGTTACTGCACCCTTGCTAGAGAAAAAAAATCATTAAATAAACACTATAAAGTAAAAATTCAGACGTGTTTTTGTACAGGGAGGCAAGACCACATGCAGTCCATGTGCTTTCTCTGATGAAGTGGAAAGGCACTTGGTTTTTTTGGGGGCAATACCAGACAAATTATATGGAAAGGAATTAATGAAACATTACTGTTTTGAATCTTGTACACTGTTATTCTCTGTCTTTTAAAAATTGAATGTATATTCAAGAGTCATTTAGTTAAAATCATTATCAACTAGACATTTATTTCAGCCAGACATGCATCACATTACTTCTGCATTGTTCATTCTTTCCTGAATGATATTTTCGACTGGGACTTACAACTTAATACGGCTGATGTGAATTGATGTGAAACTTATGAGAGTAAGAGTCCTAACTGCTTGAAACTGCTTTGTGTTGCCCAGCATAAAACTTGTATTTTTCTCCAGTAAATCAGGCATGTAATGTATTCAAAAGCAATGGTTCACAACATTGCTGCATTTTTCATACATCCTTTTTTATTTCATTCTTTTCTGCTTTAGACAACAATTTGGTGCTTCCCATGCAGTATTCTCTACCCCTTTTTACCCTTCTCTTTCATTTCTGTAATTAGTTTGCTGGAGTTCTTGTCCCCAAACTATCTAGTCTGTAGTGCCTACTTAAAACATTTGTCTCACCATCCATTCAGCTAGTCCGCAGTAATTCTGTTCCTTCATTTCCTCTCTCTCACTACTGTGTGCAAGTCATATCCATTCCTCAGCCAACACTTTTATTGTCTTTTTTATTAATGTGTGTTTGGGTTTCAGGCTATGATAGGAGAAATATCTAATCTTATCCAAAATTTTTCATAATAGATTCAAACTTGGAAAAATGCTTTAAATAACACATCTTCCTTAAACATGGCCCCATACAGCCATTGGAAATTTAGCTCTTCTTTCCTCCTTGGAGTGCCTTATTGGTCTTCTGGAAACTTCTGCCTGTGAACTCATCCCTTTTTACCACAAATTCTCATTTTTGTCATGCTCTACTATTTTACCTTTCATAAGTGTGGCCCCTTTCCTGAGGCTATTACCAGGGTCTTGGCTTACCTTTGCTTTTTATTCACCTTCTAACTCCATCTTTCTTTTCACCTTTGTCTTTCAGTCCTTCCTTTAGTCTCAAACCACTTTACTGTTTACCTCTCCATTTTTACAGATTTTGTAGTACACACTTCTCTCTCTTCTCCCAATAATACTTGTCAAAAAACTATTAAAAGAAACTATTTAAATTAATTCTACTAAAACCTACTCTCTGTTACAAGAAACACCTTTTCAACACGTTTCCTCCTAAATTTATCCTAAACCAATACAGTTCCCTTGATAGTCTTCCCCTTTACCATGAATACTCCTTTTTTCCCAGCTCAGATCTCTGACAATGCTGTGGACATTGGAAATTTTCTTGAACTGTAATGTCCATTTTCTCACTCTGTACTAAGACAATATGACAGGTGTTCTCAACTCTGATTTTAATTAGTTTTTTTGGTCTGGTGGTGTTTTGATTTTCTTGTTGGTTTGTTTGTTTGTGGCTTTGTAGTTGAGTTTTTTTTGTTTTTTAAGTTTATCTTGTTCATGGCAAGTAACTGCTTTGGTTCACTGTAAGTGCATTTATTTTCTTATTTGTTTGTGTTAAGCTGGAATAAAACAACTGTAGAATATTCCTGCTTTTGGTATAGGGCTGCTTTGCTTTTGCAGTGTTGCATGGACTTCTGGATTCCAGTTGCTGTAGGGATTACTGAGAAGCTCTTAGACCCAAGTACTTACAGGCGTGGAATTAAATTATGGTACAACTGATTTCTGAGAAATCCTATTTAAACTCATGACCAAATATACTTTGAAACCCAAGATTAAATTTTGCTGGTCTTGACAAAATGTTACAGAAAAAATATATTTTCACTTTGAAGGGGGTAATGTTTGCCACGTGAATTGTGACTAACTAAAGCTAAATTGATGTTTGCTCAAAGACAATAAAAAAGTTATCTCAGCTAAGCTAAATATTAATTTAAGATTAATTTTTTGTAAGGTGTACATGTCAAAGGTCACTTAGCAACATACAAGTATGCAGTATTTCCTAAGTGTAGGCATTGAATAGGTTGAATTTGTACTCCGTCGAGTTTTGGAGGAAAAATGTCTAGTGAAAATACATCACGTAACAATATTGTCCACCAGATGTCCCTGTACTCATAGGTGGTAATGGACAATATTCATTCAACTGTCTAATTGTTTTTATTAAAGGCAAATTACACATAGTATATGCATTTTCCAAGTCTCTGTGTAACCACTGTGTTGTTAACACACAGTTAAGACTGTGAATAACTGGCAATTTTATTAGCAGTATTGAGAGCTGTAGTTATGAAAATAAATTACAGGAATTCATTATGAAGTTTCTACTTGCCAGCTGAGTTTTTTGTGCATTTTCTTCTCTTGGAAAACAGTCAACCTTTATTATGCATTGCGTGGTAAAAGTAATAACTATTGTCTCTTATATTTGTCGTTTATATAAATTTATACATTTAAATACATTAGTCATATAAATATTACCAAGCAATATGTTTTCATCTATCTGCCTATCTATAAAAGACTTTAAGTAACTATAACTGAAGAACTAGTAAGTTGAAGGATTGTGGCTTTTGTGGAGGTTTCTTTTAACTTTGATGGCTATTGGTGTAGACTTTCGTCATGGCACCTGTATTCATGCAGTGTGTTTCATTTCTGTCAGCTGCTCCCTTGGCTTGCTGTGCAGCATGTTCCAGCCAAATTCCTGGCTACCAGCTGTCCATGCATGTTTAGTGGCTACAGCAGGACCATGAGGACCCACTTCACTAGTGGGGAGTTAGGCTGCTGCCCTCAAATTTGTAAATAACCAAATACCTGACCATGCCCACAGTGGGACCTGGTCAGGTCTGCCAATGTGTGTGCACTTAGGCATTGTGGCCCATTTGAGGACACAACTTGAATTTTTAGTGATGCCACAGCACAGAAAGGACGTCTTGTCCTCTTTTTCCCTGGCATAACTATGCTGCCAGAAGGGCATCTGAAACCATGCTGGGAGCAAGGCACTGGCATGACTGAGACATTCCACCCCAGGCATTCACTCTGTCAAGTCTACATGGGAAGATATCCTTGGAAAGAGAGGTGTCAAACCCTGGTGGCAGAACCTATGTCCAAGTCTTCCTTTAATTTTCTCTGTTTCAAGTTAAATTATAGAGATTCAATTTTACAGAATTATTATTTTATAGTTGTAATTGTGACCCACCAGATATTTCTGTATTTGGCAACGTATTACTTGATTAGAATGTTTAATTTTAATAATGTTCTGTAACCAATCTTCTGCTTTTCAATTGTAGTTACAAAGTTTTGCAAGATGCATAGCCTTGAAGATTTCTGTTGAATGTGCATAAATGTATTTATGGGTATTTCTGTTGTTATCTTTTACTTCTTAAAAAAAAAAATGGTACCTAAAATCTCCTAGTTAAAACCGGGTAAATTTTTTTTGCCTCTTAATGGTGCCTTCTGATAATGATTATAGAGCAAATGACATAGTTTGTTTTTCAATGTGTTTGTGATTCTTTCTTTTATTATATGCATGTGACTTTCCTGATCAGCGAGCAGTTATGTGAGTTGTCATACTAGACGCATAGATTGATGTTATGGTCCAGTTCTTGAAATTATGAAAATACCTCTGTCCAAATTAAGGTGCAAATGAGACCATATGCCAAACTCAGTATCAGGGATTTTATTCAACGGTAAATGTGAGAGAGACAGAGAGAGAGAGTGAGAGAGAAAGAAAGAGAAAAGAGGTGGAGGAGGACAGAAGGAGAGTGACAGGGGCAGATAAAAGAAAATATTGCCACTCCCTGGATCCTACCAGCATCCTGATGATTCTCTCCATCTGGTCTTCTTGGTGATGAGGGTCCCCTGGGAAAACATAGAATCCAATGGATTAATGTATGTTCAGGCCAGGTGGGAATGCCCAGGTACCTCCCTCAGGTGGATCTTTGATGGATTCTGACCCCCCTCAGCTGCCTCTCACGTGAATGTCCCATGGATGTGGCCTTCGCAGGGTTGGGGGTTTCACAGCTGGATGGGTTTGTGTAAGGGAGGATGGGTGTTCACTGCCTCTGACCAGAGGTTACGTCACACACCCAAAACTCTCCTCCTCCCTGCTTTGTTGGGCACTGGGGGGAAGTCTGGACAAACCTGGCCTCTGTGGGCCATGGCCTCCCCCACCCCAAACCCAGCCAGGGATGATTTCTGCTGGGTTTGGTTTCCTTGTGGATGCATTCTTCTCCCTCAGCCTTGCCTAGCTCTCCCTAGACCTGAGATGATTGAACGATAGTGTCTCCTTTATTTTATCTAGTCAGCTTAACTCAAAGTCCAAAGGCATCTTCAGGGAGGGGTGGGCTTTGGTGGTTGTAGCTTCTTTGTGTGGTTTTTGCTATAATGGGCAAAACTCCTGCATGAGCGTGTTTAAGATACGAAACATTTCAGTCTCTGACAATTGATTAATCATCAGGAACTGTGTCTTAAGATGTCTGCCATCTGGTGCCTAGGCTCTGTAAGCTTTATGAAGTAAAGCAAAATAAGTTGGAGCCAAGGAGGTAGGAAGGGAGTAGGATAGAACAAAATTCTAAATAATAGGGAGAAAACAAGTCACTTCTGAAAGAAGCATGCATCCTTATCTTGGTGGATGTACCAAGAGTTTGCCTTTTCCTATATTAAGACATCAACTAACACTTCGTATTTATTCCATGAAAATATATCTTTTATTTATATATATTTTTGTATATATATATGTCAAGATGGTGTATTGCATGGAAATTTAAGTATTTTCTTTTGACTTCCTAGTTGCAAAGTTTTCAGTTTCTGTGAGGCATTATTATCTCTGATGAACTGCTATCAAACAAAAGAACAATAAAAAATGTTTACTGCAATAGCCCAGTAAATAAGGCATGAAAGATCGTTCCAACATCTGAGTATTAGAAAATGCTACTCTGATTCCCAAATCCACAGATCAATTGAAATGTAGTTTATGTTTTAAATCCATTTTTTCCATCCTAGATATATTTATTTTGATTAATGTATTTTCAGTTTGTGATATCCTATGATATTAGTGTAAAGAAACTTTCAGGAATAAGATTTAGTGAAAGTAAAAGCTTTTACATGCATTTTAGCTCAACAGAGTGAGCTAAGTTTACTTCAGTCCACTGGGCTAACTATAACTTAATCTTGTTTATTTTTTGCAGTTTCCTGGATTATCTCTAGCTCTTTAATCTCATGAAATATCGTAGTTACTAAACTACTTGCATGTGTTCAGGAAAGCATTGGCTGAAAGAGAAATAGAGACAATTTCTTGCACAACTTTATTAATTTGAATGTGAGATTGTACACCCCCTATTGTAAAAGCAGTAATGAAGTCTGATTATGTAAGTACTTGTAATTGTTAAATAGATTTTGTGCTTGAAACCAGAATGAATGATATAAGATAGGTAAGGTATAGGCAAAGGTATAATAACCAAATTGTGACTTGGCTCTATTTACAAATATGTTAATACTGCAATAGAATGACTCTTGACTGCTCATTACATCTTGTGCTTTTAATGACCTGATTTTCAGTATACAGGCAATCTAGCACTGATTATTTCTACAGTGATACTCATGAAATATTACAATACTTGTGCTAAACTTCTCTAAAGTATATTTCATACAGATATGGATAAGTTTGGTTCAGCAATGATCTTTTAAAATAAAATTTCTTCCTTAACACTCTTTTTAGAGAAGTTAAAATCCAGTTACTGTGACTTCTATGAATTGTGTTTACTGACAGTAACACCTGTCTCTCTATATATATATGTGTGTGTATATATATATATGTATGTAGATATATATGCATTTGCCCAACAGTACTTTATGTACAATTTAAAGTCAAAACACGGCTAGAGGAAATGTGAAACAATTCAGCAGCTCTGAAGTATTATCTGTAAGATACTTGTAAAATGGAAAAAAGATCTTAGATAATATTTATACTATTACTTCTTTCTTTTTCATGCTGAGTGTACTTCCATGACTGTATGTTTTTCTGTTTCCTCGGTGTGGATATGTTTTTCTATTTTCTTGTGTGGGGTGATGTTTCCTTGGTAGGTGTGTGAAAAATACTCGTGTGTTCATTGAGCTCATAGTGTTCCTGTTCTAGATTGTACCCACATCTGCTGTGTGTCTCTGGGAATCTGTTGAAATGTCAGGGCATCTATTTGCCTGTCTTACCGAAAGAAGGGAGCCAAGGGTCGCTGTGGACAAAGGAACCTATGGTCACTTGCTCAAACTGAACATACCTTAGATAAACTGAACATACCTTGGTAAACATACCTTCACTGGACATGGCATTGTGTTAATTTCTACTTTGATGAGAGAAGGGTCAAGTTCAGTGTAAGTTTCTGTCTGGAGAGGACTGAGATCTCAGGATGTAGGAAAATGATAGCTACCATCCAGCAGTGAGTGCACTATTGCAGCACAGCCAATGCATGAGAAATGTAGAAGGGACTGAATGAGTTCTGTCTGCTTATATGTTGCCATCTTGAGTCTTATTAATATGACCATGAATATATCATCTTGAAGCTTTCAGATTTCTGTGAGCATGGACAGCTACATTTTTGAGTAGTTGTTGGGTTTACATCTGTGGTTCCAGAATACTTTTCTGATATTTAACAGTACTTTGTGTTAGTCAGTGTGACACTGAGCTCTGTCTGAGACCTCCCTGAGATTTCAGACCACTAGAGCTGCCCAGAATGCAACTATACTTTGTTTCTCATCTTGTCCTTTCTTTCTTCCCGTAAGGGCTTATAGCACTCATGATATCCTATTTTTGAGGACAAGCCTAACTCCTGAGAGATTTTCAGAGGACTAATCTGTTTACATTTGGCTCGGCTCCATCAATGACAAACAATATTAAGTCTATTAAATGGTGCTCTGGTATTTTAGAGCATATGTGCATAAGTTCTACAAGTCCTTCAAAGTTGTTTACACAATGAAAAAGGCAGTTCTCCTAACTTAGCATATTAGTTATTTCTCTAAGCATTTGGATTGCAGTCCAGGATAGATGTAATCTATTCACAAAGGCAAAGATCCAGGAAAAAAACTTTCCTTCAGCAGAGTAGCATAAATGAACAAAATGTTCCTGATTCTTTAATTGCTTTTCTTTCTATGACTTGCTATATCACATAATAACATTAAATACAACAAAAGTGCATCTGTCTGATCTTGAAACACTCATTCAAGCGTAACTCCCACATATTTCAATTTTAACCTTTTCCTTTTGATTGTGCTTCTCTTGCTAGAATAGTAGAGGTGGAATACCTGTGACAGAGGTAGTACCAAGGAGGGTGGCACATAAGAGAGGAGGAACAGTATTTTGCTTGGATAAACATGGCCTTGTAAAACTACTTGTTTGATTCAGTAGGCTGGGAGAAGACTGATCTTTCGAGAGGGTCCAAGCTCTGTGCTGCAATCTTCTGCCTTTGGAGCAAGGCAGCTTCCCAATACGCATTTTTTTTCTGACCACAACCACAAATATGCCAAGGTGCTCTCGTCTTAAAGAAACTAACACACTCTTAGACATTTTACCTGAGCACTTCTGTATTTTCAGCCTCTATAAAGAGCATTCTCATGAGCATCTGATTTCTGTCTTGATCACATAGCCCTCTTGGAAACCAGAGAAGCAAATAGGGACATATCTGTGGTATATATCATGAGGAACTAGCTGTAAATGAGTCAGATCAGGTATTTGGAACAGTATGCCGTCATCACAGAGTAGCCATAACCACGGTCAACTTGTAAGCTTCAGGAAGCTATTTGGGTTTCTCTACACTCCACCTCAAAGTACCATGACTTAGCAGGTGTCATCTGTAGACATTTGATGAACAGAGAGGGATCATTTGGCCATAAAACTCTTTGCTTCTGGTTCCTCAGCCCAAGTGTGAATGGTGCCCACCAAATGTCTTCTGAAATGCAAGATCATAAAATAATTGACAAAATAAGGCCTCTGTCATAAGCAGTATGTCAATTTTGGTACATTATATATATGCTAAGTGATATATGTTTATTAATAATTATGAACAAGAGTAAAATTAATTCTTAATTCTCTGTAATTAAAAGATGGAATTAAATTTTGTTTAGGAACTTAAGCATAAAATGAGATAAGGTACTCAGTGGGAGCTTTTTTTTTGCTTGTAAATGAAAATGAGTACTTTTTTAATGTGTTTCATTATAATTTTCTAAAAGAATCACTAATTGTTGGTAGCTAAGTAAAAAGTACTAAATACTGGTATAATTAAATATTTGCTAGATAAAAATCAGGAAACAGAAGACAGGACTTGCCTCCTTCTGTGCCTAAAGCAGTTTCTAAATTGCAGAGTCACAGTCACTTTTGTTCTTTATCTCTTCCCTCAAAAGCCTGAACTTCTCTACAGTGAACTGGCTTCAACAGGGTAGATGGAGAATCCTGGAAGTCCTGGAATGACCTCAGGCATGTTAGACAGCACTCATTCCTGGGAAATCTGGTTTGAAGTCTTCTTTTAAAATGGGGAATATTTGACCCATATCTTTTTTATTTTGAATTACCTCTCTAATCTCCAAATTACTAGAAGGAGCAAGTAAGGGTACGGTAAGTCTTGTATCGTCTTGGGTATGAAAGCGGGCTAAGTGTAAGTAAGCAGAGTTCTGCCCCTGACCTCTGGAACAGGAGTTAGACCTGTAGCTGTCCACAGTGATCTTGGTTTGGTCATCAGCTCCAGCGTGGGTTTTGTGCATGTCTATGCCTTGGTTGCCCCTCCTTTTCGGTAGGGTGTTATTTGATTTTGACACATACCAACATAGCTGCAAATACACATTCATTATACACAGGATATCTCCTTAAAGCTGAAACACTGAAAACATAAAAAAATCGAAATACAGGCTGGTTGATATTATGTCACAGGTAACCCATTCACTAGTTTGGATCTGGCTTTATCTATTAGGGAGCTATAATTTCTTACTAATTTCTTACTAATACGTCTCTTACAAAAAGCCCCATGGCATTTATATAATCATAAAGAATCTGACTTGATGTGATAGGGGGAAACAAATCTACATTTATTTCTATTACAATGCAAAGAAATAATTTTAGTGAAACTATCAGTAAAACTGTGAATCAGTCTATAAATACGTTTTGGGTTTTTTTAAGTGAAAGGCTTAATTTTCAGATGAGGTGCTGCATGCAGATGTGGCAGGTAAGGGAAAAGTGGTGCAAGAAATTACAGGTTTCCATCTATTTTAACAATTTTTTTAGTTCTGACAATCAAAACGTAAAAGTCAGGATTTATATGTGGTGCTCAGTGTGAGCTGTCGAATGACAAACTGTTAGCACTGAATTCTACTACAGCAAACAAGGCAGATCAGTTAGGTAAAGTTTATTCTTTGTAGCCATTCTTAGTACTTTGATTTCAGAAAACTTCCATCATCTCCAAGATGTTTTCTTGGGTACGAGAAGGCTGCGAGAAAGGGATGATTGGTAAGGCTCTGTCTGTATTACTATGTGTCTGTCGGTATTTTGCAGAGGTTGTTGGTTAACACTGCAGGTAATCATCCTCAACTGTAGAAAATCTGTAAGCCATAGTGGTAGTAAATTGTGACACTTCTCTTGCAAGAGATATTAGTTCTAAAGGTAATGGGACATGCTTTTAAACTCCTGTACATATTTCCATTTTTCTTTTTCAATTTTTTTTCCTTTTTAAAGGAAAAAAAAATTGGAAATTTCTTCCTTTTATTTTTCTCCAACACTGCATATTCTATAGATATAAATTCATTAGATCAAAATGCATTTTTCTTAGTTTTCAACACCCCTTTCTGCTTTGACATACCTTCTTATTTTTATCTTTTGCTGTTTAGTTTTTCATTAAGTTAATTGGACCTGTGCTTTTTTTCATGGTTGTTCTTTATTCATCTTTTTTTCATTTTGCATTCTGTAATTCTTAAAAACTTGATGTGATTTGGATAAGTTAAATAAGCAATGACAAAAAATATCACACACACACAAAAAAAATAGGAAAACTGGAAAGGAAATGAAAATAAATAGCAAACCTGGAAATAATTTCTTCTATTCCAGTAGATGGCAAAAAAATTGGATTGGGGTGAAGCCTTAGAGGGGAAAAAATATATATCATACTTTTTGTGTTCCAAAATGGAATCGGTGAAGGAATTCCACTGGAATAATGTCAAGTTTGCCAATGTGTTTCTTGGGTGCGTGTTACTTATAAATTTCATATTAATAACATTCAAATGTTGCTTTCTTTGATAAAAAATAAGACAGTGTTATTTTCCAGTGGGTAAACTTTCAGACAGAATATGTCATTCAGTCCTTCTGGGGCTGACAACTCCTTTGCTCCTGTGGATTACAGTCATGATTTGGAAAACTGTAAGAGCTGTTCTCTTTGCAGTGATCTCAGAAGCATCCCCAAACTGCCAAGTATCAAGTTGCAGTTCTGAGGGGTTACAAATGCCAATGCCAACAGTCTATTGACCATCGGCTGAATCAGCTGGGCAAAAGGAATTTCCAGGTTTCATTTACATTGTTGTGCATTGCCCCCTATTTGACATAATGCTATTGTATGTAGGTGATGCATAGTTGAGGACTAAAAGTTAAATCTCCTTTAGTAAGAAAATATTTTCATCTGTATCAAACTTTGAATTATTAGACTTTTATATGCTTTCTTATATGAAAGAAAGAAGCATGCTATAAGAAAAACCACTTTAAGGTGTAGCTTATCTTGCTGAGTGTGTTGCGGAGAAACCAGTGAAGTTCTAAGTCTCTGAGCAGCTCTGGAGGTTTCTACCTTTCCCAAGAACTATTAATTGTATCTACCATATTGTTGACTCTACATGCTTGCAGTAACAATATGATGGTGAAGAAGGGCACTGCAACGGTGAGGTTTTACAAGTGAAAGGGCAGCACCGTGACGTTACAGACTGGTGTGTGGCCACTGAGGAATGTGCACTGGCAGATTGTGTACTTAGGGTATTGCTCTGCAGGATGTCTTCACATGAATGATTCAGGTCCATATCTCTTGAGCAAAAAAGTTTGTAGTGAAGAGGCTGTTTTGATTTTTAAAAGATTCATATATTTATGTTTTAGATTAGCAGACAATCTCATTAGTATTTTTGATTTTGTTGTTGTTGTTAATAGCCTTGTAATCCTATTTCTAATTTTTCTATCAGAATGATAAGAACTTTAAAGTGGATTGAATTAAAAGTACTTGTATCTTTCAGAGAAAAGAATTCTCGCAGAAACAGAAGTCACATTATCTTGTTTAACCACTGACCTTGCCTTGGTAACTGATGAAAGAATTTGAATCAAAGCTAGTCTCCCCACAATGTATTCTCTACTTTAGAGTTTCTCTATCTCATAAATTATACCAAGTATATTTAATATTTTCAAAGCATGCAGTTGCTTTCTAGCTTTACCTGTGCGTGTGTGCGTATCTGATTTACAGCACAGTCACTTAAAGTGGGAAGAGCATAATTAGAAAAGGTCAGTATGCCTGAAAAACAGGCATGCTGGAATAATAAAGTGCAGTTTCGAGCATTCTAGGGAAAAGAGTTCATCATTCAAAGGAATTCAGACAATATTTAATATTTTCTGTCTCTAGTATGCATGCATACATGCACATGGTGTCATTCAGTGGTATCATCCATTTTGAAACTATTCTCCAAAGAAGTTTCCCATATATGTTTGACACCATGTTTTCTTCAAAGTAGCACAAAGTCTCCATGAAGAAAATAGCACCTAATTGTCCTACCCCATACAGCTCCCCAGATACACATGTATGTATATATAGCTATGCACATTATATATTTATATATATATATAAAATCTATCTCATATGCATATGTTTTATACAGTCAATAATATATATATCATAGATAGGTATGGTTACTATGGTACAAATCTCTAAAATAATAAATGATTAATAAACTTAATTTTCATAAAACAAGTCTGTCAAATCAGATTTCAAACTGTCTAATTATTTAGGGGTAGAGAATTTGACAGCCACAATTCTCAATTAATAGTCCTAATTAACAGTTTAAAACAATTAATTGTTTTAAAAACCTATTGCTGCATATATGCTTAAAATATACACTGCAGAATTGCACTGAAGTAAAAACTGAGTTATTTCTAGGTTGCTCCTTGTTTTTCATATTAAAAACCATGGTGTATTCTTCCCTGGGTGCACACATGCAACTCCTATTACCATTACAGAAAGTATCACACAAGCACCAAGGAGATAGAAGAGTTCCCCAAGGCCTTTATGTTGTTCTTCATGCATTAAATCATGTGGACCAGAACAAAATAATCTGAAAATATGAATGCTTTTGATCTAGGGCTATTGAACTGTGTTATCCATGCTGCAGTAATTCCAGAGGACAGCGGCAGCAGCAGCAGAACTGATCTAGACAAAGCCCCCCCTCTCAAAAGCATACAAGTGTTTTTCTAGCCTTCTTGAAGGCACTGAGGGACAATAGACTGTTCTCCTCTTGTAGATATAATTGGTAAGTTGCAGAAAAACTGGAAACTATTTGGTGTAATGAAGAAATTCTATAAACCAAAATTTTAAAAAGTGTTTTCTCATTCATTTAGGCCTTTTATCTGTGCATAGACAAAACGTATTGATGACTGAAGTCTCCAAATAGGTCATTAAAGATAAAAGTATTAGTCTTCTTCAACCTTAAAGCTGGTGGAAGCATGAAATTTTCATTCTGAATAAAGAATTATGCCTCTATAATATAAAGAGTTGTAAGTAATTGTGGGGGGAATTGTAAGTTGTAAATTGTAGTTGTAAGTAAAGAGCGGGGAATCTACTAAACCAATGTATTTTATAGAAACAGCCTTTTGTAATAGTGACTTATTATGTCAAAGAGTTTTAACAAAAACTTTAAGTTGTTTTTTGACCGAAACTAGGACAAAAAGGTAGCAAAATCTTTTGGCCAGTATCTAAACTAGCTGTAAATCTACCACTGTTAACGTGCAGTTTCTGTCCTCCAAGATGTATCAAACTATTCTTCCAGAATAGTTCTTTGCAGAAAATTTAAAGAAAACTAAAAATTCTAGTGAAATTCTTTCTTAGAAGACAAATAATTTCTTTGGATTTTTAAAATAACATTTGTATATGTATTGCAAATACCTTTATGGAAGACACATTTAGAACTTTCCTAGCATATTCTGAATGAAATTAACAGTGTCATGGGTAATTTAGTTCTATTAATATATGATCTCCATTGCCATGCCTTTATGTGTTTAAAGTTCATTTGTCTTCATGGTTGTGATAAGGAACTGTTATGCAGTAACCAGAGGAGTCTCAGCAAATAGTTGTTCACTTATTGCTGGTTGTTGTCCTTTTTACCTGTAATAAAGCTAAATAAACAGCTACAGGCAGTATATGCTTAGCTTATTGGTAGGCTGATGAATCAGAGTGAATAATTATTTGGAAAATAGACTGCTTCAGAACAAAGAAAACCATCCAGCTCGTGTCATCTTAGAAAATTTAAATATATTACAAGAATATTGGCTAGGAAGGCCAGACTGATCCAAATTAGTAGGATATTAACATTTATTTGTAATGTAAAGAGACAGAGTAAAAGGTCAGGGAAAAATTCCATTAGTGTAAGTCTGAAAAAGATGTAGCTTCTCCCTGATGTGGGACAAACTGCTCTGTAAAAAGTGCATTCACAAATCTCATTTTTATAGGATTTGTTTCATTACTCTCTGAATTCAGTGGGAAATGTCCTGATGGTATTAGTGGCATACAATTACTGTCCTGCGAGGTGTGCTAATCTCTTGAACCTTTGGGATTTTATTTAGCAATTCATCACGCCACAGATGTTTGAGGTGGTCATACTCTCACTGAGTTGTGTCAGAGCTGGGTTCCAAGGCTGGCACGAGAAATTACGTGTAAGTGTGAACTGGTGTTGAGGCAGGTACTGCAGGAAAGAAGCTGTGTGGCACTGCTGGGTTGGAAATAACAGAAGGAAGAAAACAACAAGAAACAGCATCCAAAAACTCTCACTTCAGGAATGTGAGATTCTTGTTTGGCTTCTTCACTGAAGATCAAGTGGTAGGAGTTTAGTTGGTTTTGTGTTACTCATTGTTGATTAAAGATAACTTCTTTCTAGTCCTTTTCGATCTTCTCCCTCCCATGTTGCATTTCATCTTATGGGTTTTTTTGCTGCCTCGTTTAATTTCTCTTTTCTACTAATTTCATCAGGCATAGGGGAGGGGAAAGGGAATAGTGGCTATTTCTAGTAGTATTTCTCCTTGACTTAGGATTTATTCGTGTGGCTCATTTCTATTGCTTCCCTAATGATTAATACTAAATTTCTAGATCTTCCACTTTACCACACAGATTGACAGCTGAGAGTAAATGAGTGGAGGTAGTCAGTCCATTCACATCTTCCTTTTCCAAAAGTCATTCATTGTGTCCCTTCTATCTTCTCTCCAGAAGACCTTTTCTGAGGAAACTTACTTCTTCCTTTGCTGACATCAGAGGAAGACATATTTGAGAAATCCAGTCTTCAGTCTTCCCCATTTACCCCTGTGAAAAAAAACCAACTTCCATTATCATTCCAAATTGTGTCATGATTGGACTTTCTGTTGTTTCTATCAAATGCTGTGTGTCATACTATTGAAAAATGTTGTCCCACACATGCTTCCATGTATGTGTTTATCCTAAAGCTATGTAAAAGCAGACAGTCAAGGAGATCACATGAATTATCTTCAAACAGGGTTTTCCTCTATTCTTCTTTCCACTCAGGTCTCCAGTGAGCTGGGGAAAATATTTCCCCAAAATTGTTTAATGTTTTATGAAGCTTTAGAAAGGTGCAATAGTAGCATTAACTGGTAGGAAAAGAAAGCTCAACTGGGCATGTAACACTATTATTTGAATCTGTCTATTTTAGCAGGATAAAATGTGTTACATACATTTTAAAAGTTGTCCTGGCCTCCCCGCACAAGCTGAGCTGTTCCCACTTGTTACTAAATTTAGCATGACTGCATAGAAGTCAGTGAAATGAAAAGAGTAAATAAACCTTGAATCTTCACTTCCGTTAATAGTTAAAAGTTAACCAAATAATAGCTTACTTATAAGATTATATTGGACAGATATTCTTCCTTATTACATGTGCTGGATATTATTGGAAAAATAAGAAAAAAATCCTGGGAAAAAAATGTGCCAATAAATGTGGTCCTCTGAGAAATAAAACCCTCTGAATTTTTCTTCTTACTGTAAAACACTAAAGATGGCCATAAGACTCTGACAAGGGGTACATCTAGGAAATTAAATAAATTATAATGTTTTATTAAGAAAAAAAAAGAGCTCAGATGTTTTTGAAGGGTTTTTGGTTGTGTATTGGTTAGTTTAATGAAGTTCTTTCTCCATAGATGATATAATGCCACATGCAAATGCTTCCTGCATTAGTGTATGAATTCTCTTTTCTCTTGTGGCAGAGCAAATCTCTGGTGAGAAACGAAATTCATGATGAGATATAGGTCAGTAACTCCCATCTGACTGGTGCAATCCTCCCACCAGCCTTCAGATAGTGTGGGTAGTAATGAGAAGGGCACAGGTATTATCAAAGAATAAAGTAAATGAAATGAACTCTACTTGTTAGCAAATTTTCAGTTATTCTTTTCTTGCAGACGTGATATTTCAGTAAATAATAGGAACATCTCTGATCATACTGTAGAAAATGGGACATGAAGAAGTCATCAGCTTTTCTGCTTTGGCACATAGGTCATGCTGTGCCTGAGAATGTTGTTAGACAGAAAGAAAGAAAAAATCCTTTAAGGGCAGATGCCCATTTCCTGACTTGCTTGTGGCCTTCTGGCTCTTCCAGAACAGACATCTTCAAAAATCAGGGGATAATACAAATGAACTAGTTTGAACTTGTCTGGAAGTTGCTGGTTAGGCTGCTGTCAGTAATGGGAAAGGTGATCCCATGCAGAAGAGAACATCAAGCACTCAGCTGTAATTATGTCATGTTTGAGATGATGATGAGCAAGAAAAGACACGTTGATGAGAAACAGAGATTCTGATTACCCTTCACAACATCTTCTAGCTCTGAGATAGTCTTGAACTGCCTCTCCTTCAACAAATTACTTTATATATATTGAAATAGTTTCTAAACCTGGTTTCTTCTGACTCTATAAGGGATTTAAGCCTTTCCAAGAACTTTCTAAATTTCAAGAAGTCAAGAATTGTAAGGAAACATTTTTAAAACAAGGAACTTTTATCAGTGATTCTTTCCTAGCAGCAAACAGATTATTTCTATATGAATACTTTATTTCCTGGAGTTCTTTATTAAAATAAATAATATGGATAAACATTCTAACATGCATTTCCATTGCCAGCAAAGAATAGTTTCTACACCAAACTATGAAGAACTATGGTGAGATGCTGCATAGGGATACTGTTAGATTATAGAGTGATTATTAGAGTGCCTCTCTGCCTCTTCAGTAGGGACTGATCTGTTACCTCACACCATCCTTAGTGTTGACATTACTGGCTGCAACCCAGCTGTCAGAATGTTTCAATTAGCCTTGATTCCCTTACAAAAAAGGCCTGCAAAACTAATTGGCACAGAGGTGCTTTTGTCTCTCTGTTTCAAGAAAAAATACAGTTAAGCAACAGACAGGGGAGAGGGAATGTGCAGGGCAAAGATGTCATTAAAATATTAGGTAAATCTGGAAGAGTAGGGATCATCATAGCTAGAGATACGGAGAGGGAATAGTTAATTTTTTCTCTGACAGGGATGGGGTTTTATGGTTCATAAGACAACCTCAAAAATTTAAAACACCCTGGCTTAAGCAGAATATCAGTGCTATGATACACTCCGGCTTATTGGAAAGTTTTTTTGCCAGTGAGTAGCTGGCAATAGCATGCTTATTTAATTGTCATGTTAGAAGAGTTTTTTATATTATCCATCTTAAATACAAACATTTTAAAAGATACATGAAGGACTCATGGAAAGCTTTTTTTTTTTGCTGACACGTTTAATTAATTAATTAGTTGAGATAGTTTACTACTTTATGTTAGAAAGGGGTTAAAAAAATCTACCATTCTATTATTTGCCAGTGGTAAGTAACTGCTAGATGACTGTCCCTGCTTGTCTGCCAGTCTTGTGTTTTCCTATTGAGGACAATAGATTGAACTATTTTTTTATGAACTGTCACTACCATCTAGTGTCATGACAGATGCTAAACAGGATTTTTAATGTGTGTACTGAATTAATATTCCTGGCTACTTCAGCATAATTGCTACAACAGTAGACATAGCCTTTCAATTAAGTATTTGCTGTTAGAGATTTCTCATTTTGTGACAGGAAAGAGGGAAATAACCAAAAATAGTTTCAGGGCAGATCTTCTGGTTTGCAACTATACATACACCTGCACGCACAGGGTGTCTGATCATTCCAAAAAATGAAGTGTAGATGGTAAAATATGATGAATGAATTACATGTCTGTATAGCACTACTGATTTCAGAGAAATTACACTAGCAATGAAACTAGCCCAATGGCCTAACAGGTACATCTATTTTCAGACACCTATTTGTAACTTTTTTATCATTTCAGTATGGTTCAGTGTTATATCAGTGCAGTTGAGGGATTCTTTTCTGCTCCTAGTGAGCTTCCAAACTGATTATGAAACTAATTGAAAAATCACTCCTCTGGTTTTTTTCCTCTCAGTTTATGAAGAAATTGAACTCATCTGGTTTATAACTCTTTCATAATACTATCCTCTGTGAGGTTTTAATTGAATCTAGCAAGATGTTCTTTGTTTCTGCTTGCTCTCTTATAAGTAAAAGTGTCCTTTAGTTCTCAGGGACACTGCTTTTATTAAGTAACTGTTAAGAGTATTAAAGAAAAGCCTTTCCCCATTCCTCTAAAATCTATATTTAGATATTATTTTCACGTTATATATGACAGACCTGCACAGATTCTGCCCCATTAGGCTACATGAGGACATGCAGCATAACATCATCCACTGTTACTTATAACATCATCCAGCCTGTTACTTATTCCTTAGCTCATGAACCAGTAGACTTCAGGAGGCCTACGCAAAAGTGATTTAAATTCTAAATTAGAGCTGTCAATAAACAACCCCACACATTACTCAAGCAATATCCCACAGAAGTGGCAGCTTGAGACAGGCACTTGCAGCTGAAAAAGAAGGGATGTCTAAACTTATTGGGGTAAGACCAGAGAGGAAATGCACAGTGAAGAACTTTGACAGAAATAAATTAACCAGTTACTCAGGGACCCATGTTTGAGCATGCCATACTTGATAAATCTTTCACCTTTTCCTTTAGAACAGTGTCTGATTGTCTTTTTAATGCCTTTTATTAAATCAACACTAATAGATTTGATTATGAAGATGTCTAAAACAAAGGAAGAAAGCACCTTTGCACACTGACGTAGAACTAGCGTTTGGAGTCTAGATGAGGCAGAGAAGCCGTATGGGGCACTGAGATGGTCTGTGCTTTAGCATGACTGAAGAAAAAGGATGTCCCGTGTAAATCAGCAAGCTCTGATCAATGGTTCCATGTCCATTTTTACTATCTGAAGATTGGGCCAAATGATCTGAGCAGATTTAATAAGTCATGGCGGAAAAGATTTCTTTTTTTTTTTTTCAATCTCATCTTTTGATGTCAGTGTAGCCAAAGTGGCAGATAATGTGTGGAAAGCCAGTGGCAAGACCAGATTCTGCATCACATTGTGAAAGCAAGCAGAAAACTCTGGAACTGTACCCTGAGATTTTTTAAGATTCATTTTACTTCAGTAGGGGTAAAACGATCATCAGAACATCATCTCTGCTGTTTTCATTTGATATTTCTTTCTGCTTAAGTCGTTCTCATTTTTTATATGAAGAAGTTTAAGAATGTTGTGTAGACTTGTCTCAGAGTTTATGGAACAGCTAAAGAGAAGAATGGGTTTTGGCATCTAAAATACATGCAGGAACATGGGCATGTTGACTTCATGCCCATAGCAAGAAAGTAAAATTTTCACAGTACCTAATGATATTGATAATGACTATTCAGTTCTAGAAAAGATAAATGTAGCAGTTCATGTTCCCCAAATAAATAGTACTGTTTGCAAGACTCAGGAAGGATTTGAAGTTCATTCATGTTTGAGGGGGATTGTTCTTGACCTCGTAAGTCCAGAAAGTATATTTTTAAAAACAAAGTCAAAAGTGATGAAATTATTGCAGTAAGTGGTTTTAATTAACTGAAAGCTAAGGAAACCTTGGTGTTTTTTTAGCACAGTGACTGTTTTAAGAGACTCTTCTTCAATATCCCCAGAATTTCCCAAGCTAATAATTTAAATGAGGTAGGCAATTAAAGATAACAGATAAAAGTAGCATGCAAATTTAAAGGGACATTTCTTGCTGAGATAATAATGGAGAAGTTAAGTAACAACAGAGAAGGCAAGGTATTCTAGCTTCAGGTCTTATTCAGAGACCTTTTCTAATTCAGCTGAAAGGAGTATTCAAGTTAGCAGCACTATCTTGAAATAAAGTAGAAATTTTGTAGCAAAAGTTAGGTTTTTTTTAATGCAGATCTTTCCCTTTTTTTTTTCCCTTAGTGCAAGTTCAGTCCTTCTAATATGAAACTGAGTTGTGTTCTAGAATTGAATATTTAAGTTAATGCCTGTTTTTCTGGGTCTCTGCATTGGCTTTTTTATTGCCTTACCTTAACAATTTTTTACCCAATCTGAGCTAATTGTCAATTTGCTAGAAGAGCATCTTTAGCATTGTCGGGGGTTGGGTGTTATTCCTTTTGTTCCTTTATATTTTCTCCTGTGGAATTTTCTCCCATTTGTTGCAGGGGAACCTGATGGCTGGTGCTTATGAGTGCTTTGGGAGACAATG
>VXBQ01001280.1:573574-583832 GCA_013400175.1 Phainopepla nitens | reverse complement strand
TTTTCTGTATCTTGTTGTACGCACTAGTAAAGGACGGTTATTCCTTCCCCATATCCTGCCTGAGAGCCGCTTAATTTCAAAATTATAATAATTCGGAGGGAGGGGGTTTCCAAGGAAGGCTCCTGCCTTCCCTAGCAGATACCTGTCTTTTAAACCTGAGACAAGCATTCAAGCATGGATAGCTTCCTAACCACATGGCTAGGCTGTGTTTCTCTACCATTTATTGACTGAATCTGCTTTATATAATATGGAAGTGTTTCTGAAAGAGAAATCAGGATTTCCTTTGGCAAGGGTGCCAACTGACCCTGTGGGGGTTCCTTCCTTCTGCAGGCCTGGAGATGACATTAAGTTTCCCTAGCCACAGTGGTGGTAGAGTGGCAGACCTTACATCCTGTAATTCCCATGGAGACTTCTGACTGCCGCGCTCTTTCTGCAGAGGTGGAAACATTGACCAAATCTACTTTTCCATTGTCTTTATTTTTTGCTGTATGTCCCCAAATGTGAAATCCCAAGTGGAAAATGTCAGTAGCAATTTTTTTTTTTTTGTCTTCATTTCAATGGGAAGCCAAAATTTACAGCTTTGCTTCATTGATGCAGTTTGTCAGAGAGATGAAAGCATTGAGTATTTTTGCAGCCATACAGTCAGCAAGGGCTGGAGAAGAAACACTGACCTCCAAAATGTACATCTCTATCACCTGAGCAGGAAGGATAACTGCTGTCATGGTATCAATAACAGCAGGCATCCATTATTTGGTGGCAGAAAGCAAACTGTGGGGATGTGGCAAACAGTTTGTCATTTGTTGCTTGTAATGTGTCAGAAAAGAGGGCAGCCTGTATGCCTGCTGAGCTCTGTTTTGCAGAACTTAAACATCCTGCCATTCTTGCAGGTCGTTAGTCACCATGACCATTAGAAAAAGAGAAAGATTCAGCGAAAAACACTGAGTGTGGGTTTGTGACAACCGAGGTGAGAGAGCATGTACTTTGAATTTCCTGCCTTCATTACTTGTTCTGTTTCTTCCACTGAGAGCTGAATTTCTGTGATAAATGGCAGAATTTTGTATAATTAATGCTGTATATAGTTTTTGAATCAGTTTATAATGTACTTGAACATCCTTTTAGATGAAAGGTACTCACCGTTATCTCTGTGAATCACAGGCTTCTGTCACAGTGAGGCAGAAACTTTTTGCCAGAAATCACTTTCCTCCCACGCCTTTCAGTTGTAGAATAACAAGGCATCTCAGGAGTTCTCTTGAATTTTTATATCATTAAATCAAATCTTTATATCATTAAATCTCTCACTCTTTTAATAATTTTCCTTGTTTTTCTTTTCCTCACCCTGCATCTGGCATGTTAATTTAAATGTTGGAAGGTCTGTACCACTGCTAAAAAAAGAGTGTCTCAACTCTTCTCCCTGTTTAATTCATATTTTATGATTTGATCAACTAATTTCTGAAGATTGTCTCTCTCAAACTTTGTGGTTTTCCCACCAAGATACTGACGGAAGAAAAAAACTCCATTTGTTATGGAGATTAATTTATTACTATATCTTCCATGTACCTCACACAGAGAGACAGCTGAGCAGTAGAAGTTAAGTGATAATAAGTCCATAACAAAGACTCATGCTAGTGATGGAGTGCTGTTATCAAACACTGTCGAAATGAAAAAAATTCTGTCATTACTTCAGCTTATGTAGAGTAAGATAATACACATCTTATCCAGTCCATTTTATGATTTTTGCAAGGATGTTGATATAGTTGTGAATAATTTTCTATGCATTTAAAGCACGAGTGATTTCCCACAGTAATCAAAACAGCATTACCCTAATAAATTTCTGTTGCAATGTCTCCATATATCATGCTAAGCAAAGTACTCTGCAGCCTTCAGCCTGAGTGAATGAAGTAATTCAGTGGTCTTATATTTTATTTTATGTCATATAAAGTTTATTTATTCAGTACTGAATGGTTGACAAAACTTTTATCAGGCCCTCGTGCTGCAAAGACACTGTGGTGTTGTGGACATATTGTAATTGTCACCTTTATCTTTCTGAAATAGTTTGCGGTTATGTGAAAATATGGATCACTAAATTGTACATAAAATTATTGTATTCTCTTCTAAGGACTTTGAACATTCAAAGTTAGTGCATGGGTAACTTTAAAATTATTCTAAAGATACAGAAATGTTCTTTCGGAAGATGTCTCTTATGTCATTAGAGGCTGTGAAGGATGTAGAGGGAGAGGACAGACAACATCAAGCACTACAGCTTTGTTATCATCTCCCAGCCAAAATTTTCCCCTCCACTGTGCCATTTGTCAATCTCTGCAAGGGCTGCTAATTAAATCCTAACAATGTGGTTGCTGACTTATCAGTTGAATGACTAAAGTGACTGGTTTTTTGGATATCATGTTGTCATATGTTTGAATTACTTTATTCTTAACTTGATTTGGAGCTGGAGATTTTTTTGGTTTTCTATGTGTGAAATGGTTTGGATGCTTTTCACATACAGAAAAATAACAGCTGGTGAGGGGGCAAGGAAGAGTAATATGAAGCTACCAAAAGAAGGGGATAGCTTTTTTCGTATGTGGAGAATTCTTGTCTTCAAACCACATCCTGTATGACTCTTCATCCTTTGTCTAAAAGTTCTCTGTGCCTAAATGTGTCCTTTCCAGAAGAAAAAAAATGTTTGTGTTCAGCCTTGCAGTGATAGTAGTAACTCTGCTGCAACAAATTAGACTGACTCTTAGTGTAATGATTGAATTAGAACAAGCATCAGCATAGGCAATTGTCTTTAGCATCCTGGGTCTAGGTTCAGTTTCATATTTCATGAACTATAAAGCGAAAGGACTTGGTTAGAAAGGATCAAACAGGAAAACGCTGAAAATATGTTCTTGCATGGCACCTTTATGGCCCTGCCATAAAGAAACACTGGGCAGGTGAGAAGGCACCCAGAAACACTGGGTAAACTTTAAATCATATTTAGGCTCAGAAACTTACTCAAATCTGACAGCTTCTGCAAGAGTGCTTTGATCTCTAGCAAGTTCTATGGGGGAAAAAAGTGGGGTTTTAAAATAACTAGACCTGAGGATGTAGCCTTCCCGCAGTTTCCATATACTCTCCTGCTATTCCTAATGAATGAAGCAAGGTTTAGAGTTGAAGCCTGTACCACAGAAGCTACTGGGGGTGCTGCTACTGAATTCAATATCTGCAGACTCTCACATAATTTGTGTATTTCCTCCCTGTCCTGTCACTGGGTAGTGCTGAGAGGAGCCTGGAGCTGTCTTCTCTGCTCCCTCCCATCAGATATTTATGCACCTGTACTTTCTCCAGTCTAAGCCATCCTTCATCAAGTTCCAGCAGCTGCCTTGGAGCCACTGTCTTCACGGTGGTGAAGTAATGTTTAGTTTGGTGCTTGTGTAAGCAGCAGTGGGTCCCTGATCACAGGCCTCTGTCTGTTTGAAGTTCATTGGGAATACCAATCCCTTTCATTCACCATCACAGTCTTCCCACTTCAGCAGAAGCCTGGAGCTTTTGCCCAAATCAAACCTCTGCCACTGCCAAAGGCATCTGCTCTTCTTCCCCAGGTCTGGCTTATTTCAGGCTCAACAGAAACCTGGAGCAATTGCTGATCTACAGTGTCTAGTCTCTTTAGGATGTAAGGGCAAGAGCTAACCTGAGAAACCTAGTTTTCTTCATCTTGATGGAATAGAAGGCAGTATAGTCCTGTAGGCATGGACCTGGTTCTCACGCTTCCTATGTTATATAACTATAGGATTGAAAGCAGAGCTTTTCCTGGCATAGATACTCACTTCAGGGTTATGCACGTATGGACTACGCCTAACAGCTCTGGACCAAGAACTGTGAAGTGCTCATTAGCTGCAGGCAGGTGAAACAGGATCCGAAGTAAAACAGAGACATTGAAACCCTGAGTAGCCACTGAACACTTCACCCTCTTCAGCGTACCTCCATGTAGAGTCACAAAAGGTGTATGGTACTGCCAGGGCTGAACTCACTTCTGTGCACACTCTGCATCTTTACATTGTTCTGTAGGAAAGCATGTTCTGAGACTTCTGCAGAGGAGAACAATTTTTTATGAAATCATTATATCCTGGGCCCACTGATACTAGACAGAAGTAGGACTAATCATGTAATGTGAAGAAGTATTAAGCTTATCTAGCAGAGACACAGCATAAAAAATATTTTGATTGCATTATTTTTGTATTTTGAAATCATTTATCCTTGGCATGTAATTTAGAAAATAGAGTTTAATAGCTGTTGGTAATTGCCTGTATGTTCTGAGATCAGTACATGTAGTGTTCAAAATTGATGTTACTAATTAAATAACAGGAACAGGAACCAAGAGTTAATTGCAATCTGTGCAGGTTGCCCCTCAGGTGTTTTGTGTCACCAGGTAAGTCTCAGCTCATTAGTAGAAACAGTCAATAAGTGTTTACAGAACTGGAAGCAGCTGGAGAATTGCAAAATCATTACATCCCACAGAAGCTGTGTGCATGTGAATGTGTGCAGTCATGGTCATGGTCCTGCTCCTGATCACCAGCATGAGCAAGACATTAATGAATTGAAAAGTGGTAGAAAAATGACAGTATGCATGCAATTCTTTCTGTTGATTGCCAAGATAAGATATAATAACTGAATTTTACCATCTCCCTGATGTGGCTGTACATCATTTAGTCAGTTCAGAGGTTAAATAAGGATTGTATTCACATAACCCTCCGTGTTTTCCTGGAAGTATCTGTTCATTTGTTTATCAGATATGAACCCTGACTTACTTTTTGAATCACTCCTTTTAAAAATATATTTCTTTGAAGGTAAACTACATATGCTGTCCCAAAATTTTTATTAGCTTGAATTTATTCATATTAAGTACATGATCTTCAGGTGAACTTCACCTGAATCACCCAGTGTGTCTGACCTACCTAATTACCCCCTGTTCCCTGATTCTGAATTATCTCCAAGCTTCTGCATTATGTTCACATTTCTGTATGACTTTGTGTGACTCAATTGACTTCTAATAAGCATGTTTACTGGCACAAAATTGCTGCAAGCAGTTTTCTGAAAGAGATCATCTGTTCCAGCATATTTGCAGGTTTACCCTTTTATTTGCTCTTTCAACATCCAATATGATTATTTCTGGAATGAAATATATACATCAAATTACTATCACCCATAATTTCTTATCCCTCAAAAGATACCTAGAATCCCCTCCTTTCTTTTCTCTGTAAGTATGAAAATTTTGCCAGCTCAGTGTGTATCCGTGTTGATACCTAAACAAAAATGCCTTACATATATTAAAGTCTCCTGGCCCTAGATACCCATTGATAATTTTTCTTTCTTTAGGCATTGCCAACCATTCATGTAGCCTTCTTTTTTTTTATGTAGACTTTACAGGATATTATGTAGACTTTACAGTATTTATATGGTTATCTCAAGCAATAAGAATTATCCTTCTTCACAGCAGCATAATTTCTAATATTCTGTTTCTAGTCTTTTCACAAGCTTCACTGTTTTCTGCACAAGGAAGCACTTTGAGTTTTCATGAAGGGGGAATGTCCAGATATCAGCACTCTCTGGATTTGAAAGGAGGGCAACCGGCTTCCTGGAGGGACAGACTGTATTTGTAGCTTGCAAAATATTTCTCTGTTTCTCCTAAAGGTTTTTTTTTTTCTTTCATTTGTGGCCATACTCAGCAGAACCTATTACAAGGTGGAGCTGTCATGGGCAGACTGCCTTTTCCAGATCAGCAGAATATGTAGGACAAGAGCCTTAGGCTGGGGTAGCACTGCCACTGCCGTGGTCACTGTTGTGAATTCTAAGGAGCCTCCAAATGGGTGCGCACTGCAGATAGATGTGCAGCCCCGGCTTAAGGTCATGTTCATTGTAAAGCTCTTTAGGAAATGCTGATTTACAACCTTTTTATGCAAGCAAACACATGTCCAAAAAAACCCAAATTAAAGGCACTACAGGAGTACAGATATCACTGTGGGTGAGAAATGATGCCTTTCACTAAATTTACCTAATGGAATTTGAATGCTTGAGTGCAAAATTCCCATGGGGATGGAAACTGATAACATTAAGTCTGTATTCCCAATTCTCTTTCTGCTTTTCCAAGTTTCTAAGGCAGTCTGTTGTTGCTTCTTAGTAAGAGCTCTCATCACATACTTTCATCTCATCTTTGAACCAAGAAAGGCACTGCAGCCTCTCTTTACTACCAGATGTAGTACTTCTTCATTCTCAAGTCAACAACTACATCCTCTACTAACAATTAAAGCTCTACATGTGTTCAATGGTACTTGAAGTTTGAATATACAGGTGTGCATCAATATCTTAAGGATATGACCTAAAAAGTCTCATATATCCAAAGATTCATCTTCCTTAAGGACATAAACTGTCAACTAGCAGATTCTTTCTTGCATGAAAGATTTGTGAAAAATGTCTTTAAATAAAAATTGTCAGTTTTCCTATGTAGCTGTCAATTCTACTTTCTATTACTAAACCATCTTAAAAATATTAAAAGGTTTGAGTCACTGAATGAAGATTTGGCATTTTTATTTACATAAATGGCAGAATGGCTATATAACTTAAAAGTTAAATGTATTTGGACTCCTACAAAATGGAAAGATTATTATTTCTTCACTGAATCTTGAGAATTATTTTTGAAAATGTATTTTTTTCTCATTTGTGAGCTGCTCTATGATCGATATAATCTCTATATGAATTGCTAGTGCAGAAGACAGAAGAAACAGAATACGGAATTTAAATGAAACTTTAAAACTTCACAGTTAGGTGAAAAGTTAGAGCTTAGAATCTCTAATTACAGTCTAATTTTAAAATACTCATGAATCATAAATATGTTTTCAAATTATATTAGGTAAAAAAAGACACCATTCAGCTGACATGATGAAGTTCCCATCTCATTCAGGTTATGCAAATAATTTAAACACTTGTCTTGTGTTTAATGTATTAGCTATATAATTTATTATGATGTCAGTTAACTGTTAAAGTAGTTCTTAATAAAACAGAAGAATCTTTACACAATACTTGCTGCAGACAGAAAAGAACACACATGGTTAAGTAGAAAATAACACCTTTAGGGTCACCAGCACAGGAAGGACACCAGCCTGTTGGAGTGAGTTTAGCAGAGAGCCACCAAATTGATCAGAGGGATGGAGCACCTCTCCTGTGAGGGAAGGCTGAGAGAACTGGGATTGTTCAGCCTGAAAATGAGAAGGTTTCATGGTGACCTTCCAGTACCTGAAGGAAGCCCAAAAAAGGATGGAGAGAAACTTTTTACAAGGCCATGTAGTGACAGGGTAAGGGGGAATAGCTTCAAGATGAAATAGAGTAGCTTTAAATTAGATATCAAAATAAAAATTCTTCTCTGTGAGGCACAGGAACAGGTTGCCTAGAGAAATTGTGGATGCCCCCTCCTTGGAAAAGTTCAAGGAGGGGTTGGATGAGACTCTGAAAAACCTGGTCTAGGGGAAAGCGTCCCTGCCTATGGCAGGGGGGATGATTCTGTGTTAATTGATTCTGTGATCCCTTGCAACTCAAGCCATTCTATGATTCTATGACTCGATGAAGTCAGGAGGTAGTGCATAAAAAGAACTTACATTTAGTGGTCTTTGTAAATGATATATAGGAAGTCTTCTGTTTCTGTACTTTAAAATCAATGTATATCTTAAAATTTTTAACCTTTGTTAGGGTGAGAACACTAAGATTTTCTGACATAAAATATAAAGACTATCTCCAAAAACCCAGAAAAAAAATTCTGGATCTTGGCCAGAATTCTGTGTTGGATGTCCAAATCTTTTTACTTACAGCATTGACATTACGTAATTTTTCATGTTTCTAAGATAAGCAGCACTTGGCCTTGGTGTACTTTTGGTTATTCAGATCTAATGAATATTCCTAGTCCCTTGTTAGAAGAATCATGAAAAGAACTACATGTCTACATGATAAGAACTACAAATGTAAACTGAGAATGACTATTTTTTTGCTTAAGTTTTCCTTCTTCTTGCATTCTTGCTCTCTCTGTCACCCAGCATGACATAAACCTCCACAGTGTTGTTGAAATTGTTTAGAAAGAATAGAAGCAGCTCTGCCTTTAACAGATGAGACAGCAGCATCCTGGACCATGCTGTACCTGCCTGACAAAAAAGACCCAACCCAAGAAAAACGATGTATGCAGTAGTAATGGAAGAAATAAAATCACTATATGGATGACCAAGAGATGATTCTACAAATAACAACAATTCTCTGTCTATTGGAAACCCGTGTTGTTAATTAGGTCAGTGTAGCCGCTGTCAAAAATAGCTCTGAAGAAATACATTCCAAAGAATTCAGCAGGAGCTGCATCAGTCCTTGTGGGGCAAAAGGAGCTCTTGCTGAACACAGGTCCTATTCTTTCCCCTTCACACATTTAATCAGGCAATTTCTGGAAGTTTTTCTGGAAATTTTATATTTAGTGGGGAAAAGATTGTAGAAATGAGACACTGGAATAGCCATTTAGTTAATCTTTTGTTTCTTTGTTCATCCCAGCATGATGTTATTCCTTTGTTGGTCCACTGTTTTTGTTCAACATTGTTTTGGGTAGTGAAATCAACATTCCTCCACTACTACAGACACAATATAATGACAAGGCTGGTGAGGCAGGTTTGTTGGTTTTAGTTCTAACTCAAAGAAAAGATGAAAGAGCGATTAGTTGGCAGGCTGAGGATGAGCCCTGCCAACCCTAATGATGTTGGCAATCGTGTACCCCATTTGCAGTAACTACCACATTTTTCATTGAGGCAACGTGATAGCCTGCTGCTTTGTGGTGTAATGATGGTTTCTGGATATAGGGCAATTTGCTGTATGCAAAGCCATGATAGTAAAGTTATGGTAGAGATGGGGCTGAGCTCGTTGCTGTACGTACACCCCTGTCTTGCCATCCTATTGGGTGGTGAAAGGGGATTGCACCCTCCTACTGAGTTGTATGATAAAGGCTCTGCTACACAGGGCTGACAAGAGAGAGAATGAATGGATATAATATATACATTTAGACTGCTGCACCACACTGTGATATCTCTGTCTTTTGGAGGAGTAGAAGATGGGACATGAAAGCTGTCCAAAATACATGATTTGCCAGCATGGTGTGAGGAAGATAAAACACAGCAGGGAAGTGGGAAGTGAGGATCGTACAGGAAATAAAGCTCTTTAAAGCTCTTCAGTAAATTCATATCTACATCTTTCAAAATACAGTGCATGTTTAATCCAACATGGACTAGACCCATTGAGTTTGCTCCTTTGCACTGACCAGAGGCTGTGCAGGCCTGGCACATCTGTGTTCTGCTGTGTGCAGCCAGTGTCTCTCTGGAAGGCATGAGTTTCAGTGGGATAATGTCAGTGAATTTTCTTCCCAGAAACCTTTGTTCATTAGGACCATTTGCAAAATGGGTTTCTGTGTTATCATAGCAAATGGAAAGAAGGCTTTTAAAGGATAGATCATTGAGATATTTTTTCAAAACAAGCTTAAGATCAGTTAGGCATTATGTATAAAAAATAGACAACGATAACCATAGAAATGAAATTCCTTTCTTTCTTTGCATGATACTGTGGGAAAAAAAGTGTGACATGAATATACAAATTTAAGTAATGCTCTTTCACTTTTCCTGAGGCTTTATAGCTTTTGTTATATTTTGTTTTTCCATTTGACTTCTGGACTTGTTGAAGTAGCACATTTCCACTGGTAGGTTAGGCCATAAATTTTATCTGTATACCAACTGAGATAGAAGCCATACAGCCTTTTATTAATAAGCAAAGATGCTATTGTTGTCTCTTTCCTCGGATATAAGGTAGATGTCCCGTTTTTTGCGTTTTTTATGAAGTATAGAAGTCCTCTTGCCATCATTTGCAGGACTTTTGTTTTGAGAAGGCAGGTATAAAATAGATATTGCTCTGGACTGGAGCCATACACTCAGTATCTGAGAAGTTGAGTGTTTCTTCACAGGCATCTCTTGCTGTGCCCACACAGAACAGCAGCCATAGAACCACTGGGAATCTTCTGGGTTTCCAGAGTTCAGGAAAGAGGCAGGAAGTGTGCATAAAGGTACACTTGTGGCCATCATATGGAGGAGCAGAACCTTGGAAACACAAATGGCACTAGTTGTGGTCACTTGGGGAAATCTGGGAGATTGCTTCTTGTTCTTAAAGAATATTAGAAAGATAGAATATATAAAAGCAAAGCAAAGCAGAAAAGAGAGGA